>QANZ01009979.1:148951-159189 GCA_003254925.1 Chamaecrista fasciculata
GAGAGGCAAGCTAATGACTAAACCCATGCAGGACTCTCCGGGTCAGTCCAGCAATTCGTAACCCCTTACGTAATTGCACCATGACTCTAGTTCCAGCATCTAGTGCGTGCATCCCTATGCACCGAGGTCACGCTGATCTTAGTTCATTTTCGCTCCCACGAAAACAATTGATCAGGGACAGATTTAGATTAATTATCTTATAATTCATCATGGACGTAATCACAGTAAACATGCTAATAATGTGAAAACCATTAATTTATCTCTATAAATTAATCCATATGTTCATAACATATATAAAAGAGGATTGGCCCTAGGGCACAATTCCTAACAGACTCCCACTTGCACTAGGGTACAGTCATCAATCTAGCTGTTCCTACTCCTAGGTACACTGATCAATGCGTCTAATCCCCATCGACGATACATGTCTCTCATGTATGACCCTTGCAAGCGGCTTTGTCAGAGGATCAGCAACATTATCCTTGCCTGCTACTTTGCAAATCTTCACATCACCTCTGTCAATCATCTCCCTGACGAGGTGAAAACGTCTGAGTATATGTTTGGTCCTCTGGTGGGACCGTGGCTCCTTGGCTTGCGCAATAGCTCCACTATTGTCGCAATACAGGGTAATGGGATCAGAGATGGTCGGAACCACACCAAGCTCGGAGATGAACTTTCTAATCCACACAGCCTCCTTTGCCACATCCGATGCTTCAATATACTCGGACTCCGTTGTAGAATCAGCAATCGTGCTCTGCTTGGAACTCTTCCAACTCACGCTGCCACCGTTCAAGAGAAACACATATCCTGACTGCGATTTGGAGTCATCTTGGTCGGTTTGGAAACTAGCGTCTGTGTAACCCCTTACACATAGCTCTTCCTCAGTTCCACCGTAAACCAAGAACTCATCCTTAGTCCTTCTCAAGTACTTAAGGATATTCTTGACAGCGATCCAATGATCCTCACCAGGGTCTTGTTGGAATCGACTTGTCATACTCAGGGCAAATGACACATCGGGTTGAGTACACAGCATGGCATACATGATGGATCCTATGGCCGAGGCATAGGGGATCCCACTCATGCGACCTCGCTCAACAAGTGTCTTCGGACACTGTTTCTTGCTTAGGGTCAGCCCATGATTCATCGGAATGAATCCCTTCTTGGAATCTTGCATACTGAACCTCTTCAGTACCTTATCCAAGTACGTGCTTTGACTCAACCCAAGAAGCCTACGAGATCTATCCCTATAGATCTTGATTCCTAGAATATAGGCGGCTTCTCCTAGGTCCTTCATTGAAAAGGATTTTCCCAACCAGGATTTTACAATCTCTAAGGTTGAAATTGTTAGGAATTGTGCCCTAGGGCCAATCCTCTTTTGTATATGTTATGAACATATGGATTAATTTATAGAGATAAATTAATGGTTTTCACATTATTAGCATGTTTACTGTGATTACATCCGTGATTAATTATACGATAATTAATCTAAATCTGTCCCTGATCAATTGTTTTCGTGGGAGCGAAAATGAACTAAGATCAGCATGACCTTAGTGCATAGAGATGCACGCACTAGATGCTTGAATGAGAGTCATGGTGCAATTACGTAAAGGGTTACGAGTTGCTGGACTGACCCGGAGAGTCCTGCATGGGTTTAGTCATCAGCTTGCCTCTCTTGTACGCCTGTCACGACGCCTTAGACCTGAGGTCATCATTATTCCGGCGTTGCAGTTGTCAGACTTTGGCTTAGTCTAATGTTGCCCATAGCAGGGTAGCCATAAGGGCTAAGTACGGGTCTGGTTGATTGCCGTGCTGAGGAATGTGGAGTGATCAAAATTGGGATTTTGTTCCCCGTTAAATTGGGAGATATCTTACTGGCGCCCTCGATGAGTCTGTCCAGGAAAATGCGTGGCCACGCTGGTATGTGGGACTTACTCAAGAAGATCGAGAAAGTAAAGGTTTGGATCATGGATGACTTTCCTGTGCCTGATCCATAACCAAGATATCGTAGAACAATAGGGTCGGTGCCTAGGAGGTACAAAGGTTAAAATCGGTTTTGGTAACAAACGATCACTCACGTGTTTTGGGTAGTCGCGATGGCTTGCTAGAGTCCGCTCACGACTTGTAGGACATAGGGATGACCTACTGCCAATTTCACGTGGGGCCTGCTGGGTCACACACGAGCAGGATTAGAAGACACTTTATAAGGGACACGAATTAGGGTAATTTGTGGGTTACTCCGTGGCCTAATTTAAGACACAGAGGAAATGTTTGGGACATTATGTCTTGTCTTAAATTTTTCTGCAGTTTAAATAATTGTTAAATGATTAATAGAGATTAATTATTTACAATTTAAATATTAGGAAATAATAAATTAAATAATTCCTAAAAGTTAGGAGATTATTGATTTATAAAATTTTCTAATATTATGCTAGAGGATGGTGCCTCATTTTAGGATGATTTAATTAATAAAAATGTTTTATTGAATTAAGTCATGAGTTTGATTTTGAATTTGAAATTCAAGATTTGAATTAAGATATTGGGGTAATATTTTAATTCAATAAAGAATTTAAATTCAGAATTCAAAATTTGAATTGAAGATATTATTGTAATATTTTAATTCAAAAACATTGGGATAAAATAAGTTGGTTATAACTTCCTAATGGTTAGGAGTTATTTTTTATTTATAAAATTCCCTAAAAATGAGAGTAATAGGCGCCTAGCTCATGTGGGTCCCATTGGAAGATTTGATCTTCAATCTGATTCTATGAGTTAGGGATTTGAATTTGAATTAAAATATTATAGTAATATTTTAATTAGATATTCAAGTCTTAAAGATATGATATTACTGTAATATCATGATTTTATATTTATAAAATTACCATAATTTTGGTAATCATAAGCTTAAAGTCGCCTATCTCATTCATTCATGCAAGTTTTGTGAAAACCCCTAAGTTTGCTAAGGCAAGTCGACTTTCCTCCTTGTTGAGAGAGAAATTTCGCCACCCACCTTCCTAGAGAGAGAAGTCGATTTTCTTCTAAGGAGTTAGGAGAGAAATCGTTGTTGTGGGTTCCTAGGGTTTTTGAGAAGCAGAAGAACAAAAGGTGTTTTGTTGCTGTCTACTTCTCTGTGGCGCCATCTACCTGGAATTCAGAGAAGGAGTTCCTGAATCCAAAAGCTGTAGATTCAATTCCGAGTTTCTTTGGAGAAAGAAGCAAGGAGGCTAGCACCTCGTGTTCGGGAAACTGTTCGTGTGGATCACCGGTGGAGGAAGGACGTGGAAACGGACTTCTAGACTCGCCTAGTATCACCAATCCGATTGAAAGCTTGAGGTATAACACTTTTCGTATCTGGTTTTAAATTCAGCTAGCGGATCTCAGGGTGGGATTTTCCTGGGGGCGCAAGTTTTTTTTATTTTACAGTTCTTCCGCTGCGTGTTTCCCCGGGGATTTCCCAACAGTGGTATCAGAGCCACGCTAGTCCTGGATTTAAAATCATATTTTGTGTACAAGTGATGTATGCTTGGCGTGTTTTACTTTTTTCGATCATGTTTTGGTTTTACAAAAAAAAATCCCCCGAATGTTTTCTTAAAATTGAATCTATAAGAAAAGGTGCAAATTTATGTATGTGATATATAAAGAAATCAATATGATTGATTTGAAAAGTTTTCTTGCAATTTTAGGCCAAAGTCGAAATTCCCATATAATTATGGTTAAAAGTGTTTTAATCATAATATTATGTGGGTGACTGAAAATTTGATAAAATTAGGAATTTTAAATTTTTTGGGTCAATAATTAAAATTTTGGAATATGATGCCTGAATTTTATAATTATTGATGATGGGCCTAAATTCAAGAAAAAGGGCATGTTAAAATTGCACAACCTAATTTAACACCCACAAAATCGTTTTGTATGTGTTGCAAATATATCGTGTTTGACATAATTGTATGAAGTGTTCATATATGTAATTGTGTGGTGTTGGATATGGCTCTAGGTTTTTTGGTGTATACGGCCTGCGTGTCGTCTCCCTCTATCCGATGTAATTTTACTTTTCAGTTTATACCTCAATGTAACTGGGGTTTACTCTCTTGTAATTTTACGTTTTTCTTTTTATAAAAATTCTCTCATTGGCTTGGGAGAATTATTAGGATAGGTGAGCCATATCTAAACACGATGTATGTTTGTTTTACATTTAGTTTGTATGTGATACAAAGCGCTAGATGTATGTTTAGGACTTGATTTTAACATGCTATTTACCCCGCTTTTGGCGCTACATATTCGTATACGATACGAGCATGGGATTTTGCATATGATGCACAATCCGTGCACATGTTTATGTGTATGTGATACACTTGGGGAATAAACATGTGCCATGACTCGTTTAATTTTAAAAGAGTTTTAAAATTAAACTATATATAAAACGGACCCTTTTTCAAAAATCGAACCCTTTTAGAAAATCTTAAGTGTTAATGCCATCAATAAAACACCCTACTGAAATCTTGTTCATCGTGGAGCGGTGATCGCCCTCAGCGACACCTATCTGCCTTGACCTCGAGGAGACACGGGTGAATGGGGGTTTTCAGTTCGACGCCCATTGAAATCTTGGGTCATTAAATGCGGTGATCGCCCTCAGCGACACGGGTTTAAGTGACGCCGTTGATGATTTGGGGCTGGGCTTCGGTCTCGTCGTTTGGGCCTTGCCATTCACAAGTTTTATTGTGTGACTTAATGGGGCTATCAAAACGGTTTTGGGCCTCAAGGCATTAGATGGGATAAACGTGTCGTATCATATGATGATACAGTCCCATAAAGATCTAAGAGTCACATAGAGATGTGATTGGTAAGGAGTTACCTACCTAAATAGCCAAAGGATGCATGATCGCCCTCAGCGACGGTAGACTTTGGTGAAATATGGGTCTTAGCCACTAATAATGAATTTTACTGGGTTTTATAAAATGGTGGATATATATTTTATTTTCCTGCTAATCAAACTTTGCATATCTCAATTGTAGAATCAAATGGCAACAAACGTTTCATCACTATCACTGCGATCTGTCCTTGAGAAGGACAAACTGACTGGGACTAACTTTCTCGACTGGTACCGGATTGTGAGAATTGTTCTCACCTAGGAGAGGAAGCTCTACGTCCTAAACAACCCCATCCCTGAACAGCCTGCTGCTAATGCTCCAAGAGCTCAGAAAGATGCTTATGAGAAGCATTAGAATGACTCTGTGGACGTTGCCTGTCTTATGCTCGTTACCATGGTTCTCGAGATTCAGAAGAACTTGGAGAACAAAGGAGCATCTGAGATGATAACACATCTCAAGGAAATGTTCCAAGTACAGGCAAGGCAAGAGAGGTTTGAGACTTCAAAAGCTCTTTACTCTTGCAAGATGGCAGAGGGTGGATCTGTGAGTGCCCACGTCTTGAAGATGCAGGGGCACATAGATCACCTGGCTAGGCTGGGATTTCCCATTCTGCCAGAGCTAGAGACAGATTTGATCCTGCATTCGCTGCCCAGAAGTTATGACCAGTTCGTCTTAAACTTCAACATGAATGGCATGGAGAAATCAGTGTCTGAACTGCATGGGATGCTGAAGAGTGCTGAGGCATCTATTAAGAAGGCGCCTGGCACTGTCTTGTTAGTTCAGAAAAAGGGAAAGGGGAAGGGCAAAGGAAAGAGGAAAGGGGATGCTGAGGTTGTGGGACCAAGCCTGCAGCAAAGCCTAACCCACCGCCTGCCAAGAAGGCAAAGACCTCTAAGGATGCAGTTTGTTTCTTCTGCCAGAAGCCGGGTCACTGGAGAAGAAATTGCAAGCTGTACATGGAAGATCTGAAGAAGAAGAAGAAGAAGAAGAATGAGGCTTCTACTTCAGGTATCTTTGTTATAGGTGTTCACTTGTCTACTCCTACCACTTGGGTATTGGATACTGCTTGTGGTTCTCACATTTGTACTAATGTGCAGGGGTTGAGAAGAAGTAGAAAGCTGAGCAGAGGCGAGGTGGACCTACGTGTGGGCAATGGAGCAAGGGTTGCTGCTGTTGCTGTAGGAACATACGAGCTTGTTTTGCCCACTGGGCTTATTCTGTCTTTGAATAATTGTTATTACGTTCCATGTTTAAGTTCTAACATTATATCCCTTTCTTATTTGGATAAGGAAGGATTTATTTGTGTGAATGGTAATGGAAAGTGTTCAATTTATAAGAATGATGTGTTATATGCTTATGGAGATCTGCGTGATAACGACTATATCTTAAAATTGGAACAAAGACATAATAACGATATCTATAACATTGATACTAAAAGGGTTAAGATTGGCGAATCTAATCCTACGTACCTTTGGCATTGTCGTCTAGGTCATATAAACGAGAGACGCCTAGAGAAGCTCCATAGAGATCGACTTCTAAGCTCAATTGATTTTGAATCATATGATGCTTGTGAATCCTGTTTACTTGGCAAGATGACAAATGCCCCTTTCACTGGTCAAAGTGAGAGGGCATCTGACTTATTGGGAATCATACATAGTGATGTATGTGGACCCATGAGTATTCATGCCAGAGGAGGTTATGTTGTTGATTGTGCCCAAGGGCCAATCATTTTATAAATATGTTTTGAACATATTAATTAATTTATGGAGATAAATTAATGGTTATCATATTATTAGCGTGTTTACTATGATAACAGTCCGTGATTAATTATGAGATAATTAATCTAAACTATCCCTGGTCGCTCATTCAAGTGGGAACTTAAAATGAACTAAGACCAGCATGACCTCGGTGTATAGAGATACATGCACTAGATGCTGGAACGAGAGTCATGGTGCAATTACGTAAGGGGTTACGAGTTGCTGGACTGACCTGGAGAGTCCTGCATGGGTTTAGTCATCAGCTTGCCTCTCCTGTACGCCTGTCACGACGCCTTAGACCTGAGGTCATCATTATTCCGGTGTTGCAGTTGTCAGACTTTGGCATAGTCTAACGTTGCCCATAGCAGGGTGATGGAGATTATGCCCTAGGGCCAATCACCTCATAGATATGTTGTGAACATATCAATTAATTTATAGAGATAAATTAATGGTTATCACATTATTAGCATGTTTACTGTGATAACAGTCCATGATTAATTATAAGATAATTAATCTAAAACTGTCCCTGGTCGATCATTCGAGTGGGAACTTGAATTGAACTAAGACCAGCATGACCTCGGTGCATAGGGATGCATGCACTAGATGTTGTCACGAGAGTCATGATGCAATTACGTAAGGAGTTACGAGTTGCTGGACTGACCCGGAGAATCCTACATGGTTTAAGTCATTAGCTAGTTTCTCCTGGTACACCTGTCACGATGCCCTCAAGACCTGAGGTCTTCATCATTCCGGCGTTGTAGTTGTCAGACTTTGGCTTAGTCTAACGTTGCCCGTAGCAGGGTAGCCATAAGGGCTAAGTACGGGTTTGGTTGATTACCGTGCTGAGGAATATGGTTGACCAAGACGGAATTTTGTCCCTCATGGAGATGGGAGATATTTTACTGGGCCCCTCGATGAGTCTGTCCAAGGAATGTGTGGCCACACTAGAAATTGGGACTTACTCAAGGAATCGAGAAAGTTGGAGGTATGGATTTTGGATGACTTTCCCATGCCTGATCCATTACCGGAATATCGTAGGACAAAAAGGGAATTTGACAAAGTGGTACTGAGGTTAAGTCGTTTCGGCGTTAAACGATAACTCACGTGTTTTGGGTAGTCGTGATGGCTTGCTAGAGTCCGCTCTCGACTTGTAAGTCATAGGGATGACTTGCTGCCAACTTCACGTGGGGCCTACTGGGTCACACACGAGCAGGAACAAGATGCCAATTCGGGACACGAATTAGGGTTAATTAGTGGGTCACATTGGTGACACCGTTTAGGACATAGTTGACTGTCTGGGACAGGAAATATTGTCTTAAATAAATATCTACAGATATATGATATTTAGATTTGTGGGACAAATTTAAATATATATATATGAATGATAATTATTAAATAGATAATGAGATTATGCTATTTATAATTATATTCCCATTTACAATATTAGGGAAGTTTAAATCAGATAAGTTTCCTAAAACTTAGGAAATTATTGATTTATTAAATTCACTAATATTAGGATAATAGGGATGAGGTTGGCGCCTCCTATAGGCCTATTTTAATTAATAGAAATGTTTTATTAATTAAAGATATGGCTTGAAGATTTGAAATTCAAATAGATTTGATCTAGATTTCAAATGATTGAATTAAAGATATTAGTGTAATATTTTAATTCAATAATAATAATAATTATATATGGGAAGTCGAATTCTTGGCCTATTTGGATCTAAATATTAATGTAATATTTTAATTCAATAAAAGGCATGGAATTCGAATTTGAGATTGAATTAAGATATTAGGGTAATATCTTAAATCAATATTGTTGGAAAAATAACAAATTAGTTATAACTACCTAATTGTTAGGTTTGTTATTTTAGTTTATTAAATTTCCAACAAACTTCATGGACTAGGCGCATGGCTTGGGAGAATCTCCTTGGGAAGATTTGATCTTCCAAATTGATTTTCCAAGATTGCATTTGGATCCAAATTATAATATTAAGGTAGTATTATAATTAGGAATTCAAGTCCTAAAATCATGATATTATTGTAATCTCATGATTTAATAATTTGATAATTGTTTAATTTTGGGAAACCCTAATTATAATTATCAAGGCCTAAAACCTATATATATGAGAAGGCCTAAGTCGACATGTGTGACTCACTCTCATACCTTGGGATTTTCGACTTAGCCAATAAAAGTTCACAAGTCCAAAAGTGTTTTGAGTCTTGGTGAAAGTTTGTGAGAGAAAACACAACCCTAATCTTTCTAGAGAGAGAAAGTGGCGCAAACCCTAAAATTGTTTTGGGTTTTGTGAGTTGAGTTGTGTGTGAGATCAAGAACACCATTCTTGATCTAAAGGCGCCATCTATCTTGGAGTTTGAGAAGAGTTCTTGAATCCAATAACACCGTAGATAAGGCTCCCGGTTTGCTTGGAGAAGTAAACGTGGCTAGCACCTAGGCATCTACCAAACTGTTCGTGTGGATCACCGGTGGAGGGAGCACACTCGGAGTGGACTCCTCAAATTCGTAAACGCAAAAAACAGCCATCGACTTGGGTAAATTCTTGACCTTACACCGATACAGATTCATATAGCGGATCTATTGGGAAAGAAATCGCTATGTATGTTTAAAATTTTTGTTTTACACACGCTTCCGTTGCGCTTCCATGCGTGGCGATTTCCCAACAGTGGTATCAAAGCCAGGTTATTTTGGATCTATATTGGTTTTGGTGATTATACATGTGATGTGTAATGTATGTTTTTACCGTTTTTCTTTGGCATGATAGTTGATGTTTTACGGAAAAGATCCACCAAAACTTTTTGGAACTAATGCTAAGAGTGCGAATTTTATGTATATGATACATAAAGAAATCAATATGATTGATTTGAATATTTTCTTGAATTTTTAGGCCAAAGTCGAAATTCCTTATAATTATGTTTAAAATTGTTTTAATTATTATTATAAAAGGGTTGGCTGAAAATTTATTAAAATTATGAATTTTATAGAATTTTCAGATCAATAATTAAATTCTTGAATGTGATTCTTGAATTTTATAATTGTTGATAATGGGCCTAAATTCAAGAAAAGGGCATGTTAAAATTGCACATCCTAATTAACACCTACAAAATCGGTTTTGTTATGTGTTGGATTTATATTGTGTTTGACATGATTGTATGAAGTGTTCATATATGCAATTGTGTGGTGTTGGATATGGCTCTAGGTTTTTGGTGTATACGGCCTGCGTGTCGTCTCCCTCTATCCAATGTAATTTTACTTTTCAGTTTATACCTCAATGTAACTGGGGTTTACTCTCTTGTAATTTTACGTTTTCTTTTTAGAAAAATTCTCTCATTGGCTTGGGAGAATTGTTAGGATAGGTGGGCCATATTTAAACACAATATATATCTGTTTTACATTTTAGCTTTGTATGTGATGCAAGCGCTAGATGTTTGTTTAGGACGCGATTTTAACATGCTTTTCTATTTTAAACGCTACAACAACGTATACGATACGGGCGTGGGATTTTGTATATGATGCAAGATCCATGCACATGTTTATATGTATGAGATACATGGGGAAATAAACATGTGACATGACTCGTTTAATTTTAAAAGGAGTTTT
>QANZ01009979.1:164656-176546 GCA_003254925.1 Chamaecrista fasciculata
CTAGAGAGAGAAAGTGGCGCAAACCCTAAAATTGTTTTGGGTTTTGTGAGTTGAGTTGTGTGTGAGATCAAGAACACCATTCTTGATCTAAAGGCGCCATCTATCTTGGAGTTTGAGAAGAGTTCTTGAATCCAAGAACACCGTAGATAAGGCTCCCGGTTTGCTTGGAGAAGTAAACGTGGCTAGCACCTAGGCATCTACCAAACTGTTCGTGTGGATCACCAGTGGAGGGAGCACACTCGGAGTGGACTCCTCAAATTCGTAAACGCAAAGAACAGCCATCGACTTGGGTAAATTCTTGACCTTACACCGATACAGATTTATATAGCGGATCTATTGGGAAAGAAATCGCTATGTATGTTTAAAATTTTTGTTTTACACACACTTCCGTTGCGCTTCCATGCGTGGCGATTTCCCAACACAGGGTAGCCATAAGGGCTAAGTACGGGTCTGGTTGATTGCCGTGCTGAGGAATGTTGATTGACCAAAATAGGGATTTTGTTCCCCATTAAATTGGGAGATATCTTACTGGCGCCCTCGATGAGTCTGTCTAGGAAATGCATGGCCGTGCTAGGAAATGGGACTTACTCAAGGAGATCGAGAAAGTAAAGGTTTGGATCATTGGATGACTTTCCTGTGCCTGATCCATGACCAAGATATCGCAGAACAATAGGGTCTATGACAAGGTGGTACTAAGGTTAAATCGGTTTTGGTGAAAACGATTACTCACGTGTTTTGGGTAGTCGTGATGGCTTGCTAGAGTCCGCTCACGACTTGTAGGACATGGGGATGACCTACTGCCAACTTCACGTGGGGCCTGCTGGGTCACACACGAGCAGGATTATAACACCGCTTAAAGGGACACGAATTAGGATTAATTCGTGGTCACTCCGGTGGCACAATTTAAGACACAGAGGAAATGTCTGGGACATTATGTCTTGTCTTAAATAATCTACAGTTGTGGAGTATTTAAATTTGTGAGACAAATATAAATATAATAATTGTTAAATGATTAATAGGGATTAATTGTTTACAATTAAAATATTAGGGAAAAATAATTCAGATAAGATTCCTAAAAGTTAGGAAATTATTGAATTATAAAATTCCCCAATATTGTTGAGAGGGTGGCGCCTCTTATGGTGTTTTAGATTAATAAAATTGTTTTATTAATTTAATTCATGAATTTGAATTCAAAAGATTTGATAGAGATATCAAAAGATTTGAATTACAAAGATTTGGAGAGATCTAAAAAAAAACAGGATCTTTGGAGAATCATGAATTCCTAAGAGTTAGGAAGGTTTTTGATTTATAAAATTCCAAGGATAAAAGGGAGCAACATGGCGCCATGCTTAGTGGATGTTTGGGGAGATTTGATCTCCCAAATTGATTCCCTAAGATTACGATTTGAATTTAAATTTAATATTATGGTAATATTATAATTTGAAATTCAAGTCATGAAGCCATATATTATTATAATTTGGAATCATAATAATGCTCTAAATATAATTATATATATTTTCCTAAGGATAGGCGCCTAGGGTTAATGGAAGAGTGAGATCATTTGTGATTTTTCTTCCTCCTTGTAGAGAGAGAAGCAAAATCGCCACCTCCATAGCTAGAGAGAGAAAATTCGATTTTCCTAAAGAGTTAGTGAAAATTCGAATTGTTCTACCTTTAGGGTTTTTGGAGAAGAAGAACAAAAGGAGTTTTGTTGCTATCTCCTCCATTGTTGCGCCACCTAGCCTGAATTCAAGGAGTTCTTGAAGTTCAACAATTGTAGATTCGGTTCCCGGTTCCTTTGGAGAAAGGAGCAGAAGGCTAGCACCTTGGTGTTCGACAAACTGTTCGTGTGGATTACCGGTGGAGGAAGGACGTTGCAAACGGACTTCTCAGACTCACCAAGTTTAACCATCCGATTGAAAGCCTGAGGTATAACACTTTTCGTATCTGGTTTTAAATTCAGCTAGCGGATCTCAGGGTGGGATTTTCCTGGGGGCGCAAGTTTTTTTTTTTTATATACTGTTTGCTTCCACTGCGTGTTTTCCCCGGGGATTTCCCAACAGTGGTATCAGAGCCACGCTAGTCCTGAATTTAAGGTCATATTTTGTGTACATGTGATGTATGCTTGGCGTGTTTTTACCTATTTCAATCACGTTTTTGGTTTTTCAAAAATCCACCGAATATTTTTCTCAAAATTGAATCTACAAGAAAAGGTGCAAATTTATGTAAGTGATACATAGAGAAATCAATAGGATTGATTTGGAAAATATTCTTGCAAGTTTAGGCCAAAGTCGAAATTCCCATATAATTATGGTTAAAAGTGTTTTAATCATAATATTATGTGGGTGACTGAAAATTTAATAAAATTATGAATTTTAAAATTTTTGGGTCAATAATTAAAATTTTGGAATATGATTCCTGAATTTTATAATTATTGATATTGGGCCTAATTTCAAGAAAAGGCGTGTTAAAATTGCACAACCTAATTTAAACACCTACAAAAATCGTTTTTGATAAGTGTTGCAAATATATCGTGTTTGACATAATTGTATGAATGGTTCATATATGTAATTGTGTGGTGTTGGATATGGCTCTAGGTTTTTGGTGTATACGGCCTGCATGTCGTCTCCCTCTATCCGATGTAATTTTACTTTTCAGTTTATACCTCAATGTAACTGGGGTTTACTCTCTTGTAATTTTACGTTTTCTTTTTAGAAGAATTCTCTCATTGGCTTGGGAGAATTATTAGGATAGGTGGGCCATATCTAAACACGATATATGTTTGTTTTTACATTTAGTTTGTATGTGATACAAAGCGCTAGATGTATGTTTAGGACGCGATTTTAACATGCTAATTACCCCGTTTTGGCGCAATAATTTAGTATATGATACGAGCATGGGATTTTGCATATGATGCAAGATCCGCGCACATGTTTATGTGTATGTGATACACTTGGGGTGATAAACATGTGGCATGACTCGTTTAATTTTAAAAGGAGTTTTAAAATTAAACTATAAAACGGAACTTTTTCAAAAATCAAACCCTTTTAGAAAATCTTAAGTTTTAATGCCATCAATAAAACACCCTGTTGAAATCTTGTTCATCGTGGAGCGGTGATCGCCCTCAGCGACACGTATCTGCCTTGACCTCGAGGAGACACGGGTGAATGGGGGTTTTCAGTTCGACGCCCATTGAAATCTTGGGTCATTAAATGCGGTGATCGCCCTCAGCGACACGTGTTTAAGTGACGCCGTTGATGATATGGGGCTGGGCTTCGGCCTCGTCGTTTGGGCCTTGCCATTCACGAGTTTTATTGTGTGACTTAATGGGGCTATCAAAACGGTTTTGGGCCTCAAGGCATTAGATGGGATAAACATGCCGTATCATATGATGATACAGTCCCATAAAGATCTAAGAGTCACATAGAGATGTGATTGGTAAGGAGTTACCTACCTAAATAGCCAAAGGATGCATGATCGCCCTCAGCGACGGTAGACTTTGGTGAAATATGGGTCTTAGCCACCAATAATAAATTTCACTGGGTTTTATAAAATGGTGGATATATATACCTGCTAAATAAACTTTTCATATCTTAAATTGTAGAATCAATGGCAACAAATAATAGTTCATCACTATCACCGCGATCTGTCCTTGAGAAGGACAAGATGACTAGGACAAAAATTCCTTAACTGGTATCGTAATTGAGAATTGTTCTCAACCCAACGAAGGAAGCTGCTGACTTCCTAGATTGGTTTTGTAATATGAGATTTGTTCTCACCCAACCAAGGAAACTTTGTGTACTAGAGATCCCTCCCCTGAAGAGCATGCCAAGGACGCTCCAAGAGCATAGAGAATTGCTTAGAGAAGCACTTCAATGACTCTGTGGACGTCGCTTGCCTGATGCTAGCCACAATAGTTCAAGAGTTGAACAAGGGAATATTGTCGGCTGTTGAGATGATCACACATCTCAAGGAAACGTTCCAAAGTCAGGGAAAGGGAAGGGCAAACGAAAGAGGAAAGGAGACGCCGTGGTTGGTGTGACCAAGCCAGCGGCTGAGCCTAACCCACTACCTGCCAAGAAGCAAGGCTTTCAAAGGATGCAATTTGCCTTTTGAGAAATTGCAAATTGTATTTGGAAGATCAAAAGAATAAAAGAGAGATTAGATCTCTACTTCTGGTATCTTCGTTATAGACGTTCACTTGTCTACTATAACCGCTTGGGTATTAGATATAGCATGTGGTTTTCACATTTGATGTGAAGGGTCTTAGAGACAGTAGAAAGCTAGACAGAAGCAAGATGGACCTACGAGTGGGCAATAGAGCAAGGGTTGCTGCTGTTGCTGTAGGAACATGCGAGCTTGTTTTGCCCTCTGGGCTTAACCTATTGTTATCATGTACCTTCTTTAAGGTTCAAACAATGCTTCTCTTTCTTATTTGATAAGGAAGGTTTTGTATGTGTGTGAACTGAAAAGAATGGTGTTTGATTTATAAAGATGATGATTATTTGCTTATGTGATTTGCAAAGTAATCATTGCATCTTGAAATTCGAACGTTAACACGATAACAATATCTATAACACTGATACAAAAGGATTAAGATTGGAGAATCTAATCCTACATACCTTTGGCATTGTCGTTTAGGCCATATAAACGAGAAACGCCTAGAGGAGCTCCATAGAGATGGACTTCTAAGATCATTTGATTTTGAATCATATGATGCTTGCGAACCTTGTTTACTTGGAAAAATGACAAAGGTGCTTTTCACTGGCCACAGTGAGAGGGCATCTGACTCAATGGGGATCATACATAGTGATGTATGTGGACCCATGAGTACCCAAGCTGAAGGTGGTTACTCTTACTAGCTGCTTCAATAGGTTTGACTTGGGCTACCTATTAAAGCATAAGTCAAAGTCTTTTGAAATAGAGATTTCAAAGTGAAGTAGAGAACTAACTTGACAAGAAAATCAAGGTCTTTTGATCCGATCGAAAGGACGAGTATTTGAGTCAAGAATTGGTTGATCATTTTAGAAGCTGTGAGATGGTCTCACGACTTGCCCCTTCTGAAACCCCATCGGGATGGTGTTTCTGAGAGGAGGAATCGAACTCTATTTGATATGGTTCGGTCTATGTTGAGTCAAAACTAATCTTCCGCGATCCTTTTGAGGATATGCTTTAGAAGTTGCCGCGTTCACACTTAACCGTGTTCCGTCTAAGGCAGTTGAGAAGACACCATATGAGATATGGATGGGAAGAGTCCCATATTGTCTTATCTCAAAATTTAGGGATACGAAGTTTACGTTAAGCAAACGATAAACTGTCTCCCAAAAACCCTCAAGTGCTTGTAGGGTACCCCAAGGAAACGAGGGGATACTATGTTTACTGCCCATCTGACAACAAATCGTTTGTAGTCAGAAGTCGATCTTCTTAGAGAAGGATCTTGTTTCCAAAAGAAACAGTGGGAGTAAGGTAGATCTTGAAGGAGTTCAAGATCCACGAAGCACTTCAGAGGCACAGACGGAAACTAGAGAAGAACCACAAGGTGTTGTGGAAGCTCCTCTAATAACACAAGGACAACGAAGTTCTGATAGAACACGTTCTCAATTTCAAAGATATGGATCTTTGGTCGTTGAGAGCAGGGATGTGTTGCTCATGGAGCGTGGTGAGCCAACCACCTATCAAAAGCTATCGTGGATCCCAACTCTGAGAAATGGGTTGAAGCCATGAAGGCTAAAGATATAGTCCATGTATGACAACAAGGTATGGACCTTGGTCACTTCACCCGAAGGGGTAAAACCCGTAGGATGCAAGTGGGTTTTCAAGGAGAAAACAGTCATGGATGGCAATATCAACGTCTTCAAGGCGAGGCTGGTTGCAAAAGGGTTTACTCTACGTCATGGGATGACGAAACGTGTTCCCCAGTTGCAATGGCCGATACCATTAGGATCCTGCTTGCCATAGTCACATATTATGAATATGAGATATGGCAAATGGATGTCAAAACATCATTCCTTAGAGGAAGGCTGCCCTAGGGTGTGTACGTGACACAACCTGAGGGGTTTGTATGTCCTGAGGAACCAGTAGAGGTGTGCAAGCTTTGGAAATCCATTTATGGGTTGAAGCGAGCATCACGGAGTTGGAATCACCGTTTTGATGAGGTAGTCAAAGGAGTTTGGCCCCTACAAAACGCTGACGAGCTTTGTGTTTACAAGAAGGTTAGTGGGAGCACGATTGTGTTCTTGGTGCTATATGTCAATGACATATTGCTCATTGGAAATAATATTCCAACCATAAAGATTATGAATCTTGGTTGAGAAAATTGTCTTCAATGAAGGACTTAGAAGCTGCCTATATTCTAGGCATAAAGATCTATGGAGATAGATCTTGTAGGCTTCTTGGATTGAGTCAGAGTACATGCTTGGATGAGGTACTGAAGGGGTTCAGTATGCGAGACTCCAAGAGGGATTCATGAGTGGCATCCCTTATGCTTTGGCAAGAAACAGTGTCCCAAGACACTTGTTAAGCAAGGGCGCATGAGTGGCATCCCTTATGCTTTGGCAATAGGATCCGCCATGCTATGTACTCGACCCGATGTGTCGTTGGCCCTGAGCGTGACAAGCCGGTTCCAACAAGACCCTGGTGAGGATCCTTGTACCGCTGTCATAAGCATCCTTAAGTACTTAGGAAGAACTAAGGATGAATTCTTGGTATATGGTGGAATTAATGTGTAAGGGGTTACACAGGTGCCCGTTTTCCAAAACCTACCAAGATGTATCTAAATCGCAGTATGGATACGTGTTTCTCCTGAACGGTGGCATCGTGAGTTGGAAAGAGTTTCCAAGCAGAGAGCACGATTGCTGATTCTACAACAAAAGGGTTGGTTGCTTGGAGACGCAGACCATAAAACTAATGTCTGAGGTGTGATTGGTGGTCACCCTGTGGAGACAGGAAGACACCAAATCGGATTGGATCCCCACTGATGTTCCGACAGTGATATATATGTATGGACTCAGACATGATCACCAACAGATGGTGATATCAAGATATGATAAGGTAGCAGACGAGGATGATGTTGTCGATCCTCTTATGACAATGTCACACGAGACCCTTGCACAGGTCTTACATGAGCGTCATGTAATGTCAGATGGAGATTAGACACATTAATGGATGTTCCTAGTGTAGGAACAATTTGATTAATGATTGTACCTAGTGCAAGTGGGAGTCTGTTGGAGATTGTGCCCTAGGGCCAATCATTTTATAAATATGTTTTGAACATATTAATTAATTTATGGAGATAAATTAATGGTTATCATATTATTAGCGTGTTTACTATGATAACAGTCTGTGATTAATTATGAGATAATTAATCTAAACTGTCCCTGGTCGCTCATTCAAGTGGGAACTTAAAATGAACTAAGACCAGCATGACCTCGGTGTATAGAGATACATGCACTAGATGCTGGAACGAGAGTCAAAGTGCAATTACGTAAGGGGTTACGAGTTGCTGGACTGACTCAGAGAGTCCTGCATGGGTTTAGTCATCAGCATGCCTCTCCTGTACGCCTGTCACGACGCCTTAGACCTGAGGTCATCATTATTTCGGTGTTGCAGTTGTCAGACATTGGCTTAGTCTAACGTTGCCCGTAGCAGGGTAGCCATAAGGGCTAAGTACGGGTCTGGTTGATTGCTGTGCTGAGGAATGTGGATTGACCAAAATAGGGATTTTGTTCCCCATTAAATTGGGAGATATCTTACTGGCGCCCTCGATGAGTCTGTCCAGGAAATGCATGGCCATGCTAGGAAATGGGACTTACTCAAGGAGATCGAGAAAGTAAAGGTTTGGATCATGGATGACTTTCCTGTGCCTGATCCATGACCAAGATATCGCAGAACAATAGGGTCTATGACAAGGTGCTACTAAGGTTAAATCGGTTTTGGTGAAAACGATTACTCACGTGTTTTGGGTAGTCGTGATGGCTTGCTAGAGTCTGCTCACGACTTGTAGGACATGGGGATGACCTACTGCCAACTTCACGTGGGTCCTGCTGGGTCACACACAAGCAGGATTAGAACACCGCTTAAAGGGACACGAATTATGGTTAATTCGTTGTCACTCCGGTGGCACAATTTAAGACACAGAGGAAATGTCTGGGACATTATGTCTTGTCTTAAATAATCTACAGTTGTGGAGTAGTTAAATTTGTGAGACAAATTTAAATATAATAATTGTTAAATGATTAATAGGGATTAATTATTTACAATTAAAATATTAGGGAAAAATAATCCAGATAAGATTCCTAAAAGTTAGGAAATTATTGAATTATAAAATTCCCCAATATTGTTGAGAGGGTGGCGCCTCTTATGGTGTTTTAGATTAATAAAATTGTTTTATTAATTTAATTCATGAATTTGAATTCAAAAGATTTGATAGAGATATCAAAAGATTTGAATTCAAAAGATTTGGAGAGATCTAAAAAAAAAACAGGATCTTTGGAGAATCATGAATTCCTAAGAGTTAGGAAGGTTTTTGATTTATAAAATTCCAAGGATAAAAGGGAGCAACATGGCACCATGCTTAGTGGATGTTTGGGGAGATTTGATCTCCCAAATTGATTCCCTAAGATTACGATTTGAATTTAAATTTAATATTATGGTAATATTATAATTTGAAATTCAAGTCATGAAGCCATATATTATTATAATTTGGAATTATAATAATGCTCTAAATATAATAATATATATTTTCCTAAGGCTAGGCGCCTAGGGTTAATGGAAGAGTGAGATCATTTGTGATTTTTCTTCCTCCTTGTAGAGAGAGAAGCAAAATCGCCACCTCCATAGCTAGAGAGAGAAAATTCGATTTTCCTAAAGAGTTAGTGAAAATTCGGATTGTTCTACCTTTAGGGTTTTAGGAGAAGAAGAACAAAAGGAGTTTTGTTGCTATCTCCTCCATTGTTGGGCCACCTAGCCTGAATTCAAGAAGGAGTTCTTGAAGTTCAACAATTGTAGATTCGGTTCCCGGTTTCTTTGGAGAAAGGAGCAGAAGGCTAGCACCTTGGTGTTCGACAAACTGTTCGTGTGGATTACCGGTGGAGGAAGGACGTTGCAAACGGACTTCTCAGACTCACCAAGTTTAAGCATCCAATTGAAACCCTGAGGTATAACACTTTTCGTATCTGGTTTTAAATTCAGCTAGCGGATCTCAGGGTGGGATTTTCCTGGGGGCGCAAGTTTTTTTTTATATACTGTTTGCTTCCGCTGCGTGTTTTCCTCGGGGATTTCCCAACAGGTTACTCATACTTCATTACGTTCACTGACGACTTCAGTAGATATGGGTATATCTACTTAATGAAGCACAAGTCAGAGTCTTTTGAAATGTTCAAAAGATTTCAAAATGAAGTTGAGAACCAGCTTGACAAGAGAATAAAGATCCTTCGATCTGATCGAGGAGGCGAATATTTGAGTCAAGAATTCACTGATCATCTTAGTAGTTGTGGAACAGTTTCACAACTGACTCCTCCTGGAACGCCACAGTGGAATGGTGTGTCTGAGAGGAGGAATCGAACTTTATTGGATATGGTTCGATCTATGATGAGTCAGACCGATCTTCCGCCATCCTTCTGGGGGTATGCTTTAGAAGCTGCCGCGTTCACACTTAACCGTGTTCCGTCTAAAGCCGTTGAGAAGACACCATATGAGATATGGAAAGGGAAGAGTCCCGATTTGTCTTACCTCAAGGTTTGGGGATGCGAGGTTTATGTTAAGCAACAGCCTAACGATAAACTGTCTCCCAAATCCGTCAAGTGTCTATTTGTGGGATACCCTAAAGAGACGAAAGGATATTATGTCTACTGCCCAACTGACAACAAAGTGTTTGTGGTCAGGAATGGATTCTTCTTAGAGAAGGACCTTGTTTCCAAAAGAAATAGTGGGAGTAAGATAGAGCTTGAAGAAGTTCAAGCTCCACAAGACGCATCATAGGCGCAGACGGAAACTGGAGAAGTTCCACAAGAGGTTGTGGAAGCTCCTCCACAAACACAAGGACCACAAAGGTCTGATAGAACACGTTTTAAGCCAGAGAGATACTATGGATTTCTCGTGACTGAAAACAAGGATGTGTTGCTCACGGAGCGTGGTGAACCCACCACCTATCAAGAGGCCATCGTAGATCCCAACTCAGAAAAATGGGTTGAAGCCATGAAGGCTGAGATGTAGTCCATGTACGATAACCAAGTTTGGACCTTGGTCACTCCACCTGAAGGGGTAAAACCCGTAGGGTGCAAGTGGGTTTTCAAAGAGAAAACCGACATGGACGGCAACGTCACCGTCTTCAAGGCGAGGCTAGTTGCGAAGGGATTTACGCAACGTCATGGTATAGACTATGACGAAACGTTTTCGCCTGTTGCAATGGCCAAGTCCATTAGGATCCTCCTTGCCATAGCTGCATATTACGACTATGAGATATCGCAGATGGATGTCAAAATAGCGTTCCTTAACGGAAGGCTGCCCGAGGATGTGTATATGATACAACCCGAGGGGTTTGAATGTCCTGAGGCACCAGACAAGGTGTGCAAGCTTCAGAGATCCATTTATGGATTGAAGCAAGCATCCAGGAGTTGGAATCATCGTTTTGATGAGGTCGTGAAAGAGTTTGGCTTCCTACAAAACCCTGACGAACCTTGTGTTTACAAGAAGGTTAGTGGGAGCACAATTGTGTTCTTGGTACTTATGTCGACGACATACTACTCATTGGGAATGATGTCTCAACCTTAGAGATTGTAAAATCCTGGTTGGGAAAATCCTTTTCAATGAAGGACCTAGGAGAAGCCGCCTATATTCTAGGAATCAAGATCTATAGAGATAGATCTCGTTGGCTTCTTGGGTTGAGTCAAAGCACGTACTTGGATAAGGTACTGAAGAGGTTCAGTATGCAAGACTCCAAGAAGGGATTCATTTCGATGAATCATGGGCTGACCCTAAGCAAGAAACAGTGTCCGAGGACACTCGTTGAGCGAGGTCGCATGAGTGGGATCCCCTATGCCTCGGCCATAGGATCCATCATGTATGCCATGCTATGTACTCGACCCGATGTGCCATTTGCCCTGAGTATGACAAGTCGATTCCAACAAGACCCTGGTGAGGATCATTGGATCGCTGTCAAGAATATCCTTAAGTACTTAAGAAGGACTAAGGATGAGTTCTTGGTTTACGGTGGAACTGACGAAGAGCTATGTGTAAGGGGTTACACAGACGCTAGTTTCCAAACCGACCAAGATGACTTCAAATCGCAGTCAGGATATGTGTTTCTCCTGAACGGTGGCAGCGTGAGTTGGAAGAGTTCCAAGTAGAGCACGATTGCCGATTCTACAACGGAGTACGAGTATATTGCAGCATCGGATGCGGCAAAGGAGGCTGTGTGGATTAGAAAGTTCATTTCCGAACTTGGTGTGGTTCCGACCATTTCTGATCCCATTACCCTGTATTGCGACAATAGTGGAGCTATTGCGCAAGCCAAGGAGCCACGATCCCACCAGAGGACCAAACATATACTCAGACGTTTTCACCTCGTCAGGGAGATGATTGACAGAGGTGATGTGAAGATTTGCAAAGTAGCAGGCGAGGATAATGTTGCTGATCCGCTGACAAAGCCGCTTGCAAGGGTCATAAATGAGAGACATGTATCGTCAATGGGGATAAGACGCATTGATCAGTGTACCTAGGAGTAGGAATAGCTAGATTGATGATTGTACCCTATGTTGGAGATTGTGCCCTAGGGCCAATCATTTTATAAATATGTTTTGAACATATTAATTAATTTATGGAGATAAATTAATGGTTATCATATTATTAGCGTGTTTACTATGATAACAATCCTTGATTAATTATATGATAA
>QANZ01009982.1:0-45020 GCA_003254925.1 Chamaecrista fasciculata
AATTTTTAAATTTTATTTTGTTTAATTTTAATTTTAATTTCATTTTGTTTAATTCCTTTATTTTTTTTCTCTAGTTCCTTTAATTTTAATTTCATTTTGTTTAATTCCTTTACGATTTCAAACTCTTAGTTCCCTAAGGCGTAGGATAGAACAAACCTCTAGGAGAACTTAGAAATTTAGGAACATGACTACCCTAGCAAGAACAGACCTAGTAATAGCAAACTTAGACATGGACCCTGTACCTAATCAAGACTCAACTAGTACTAGTACTGTGAAATCCCAGAATTTAAGAAATTAATTTTGGGGGTTTAGGAGTAGAATTAGTAATTTTTAGATTTTCAAATAGATTTTAAAGTTAGTTTTAAGCTGGGATTGAGATTTTTTAGTTAGATTTTTTTTAGAAATTATATAATTTGATAGTTTAGAGTTTTAGTTGTCATATTTGGAAACTACGTATTTTTATGAGGTTGTGGTAAAAATTTGGGAGGAAACGGAGTTTAAAATTTTATCTGAGTTTTTCTTTAGACGCGATAAAAGATACATTTGAGAAAGAATTGAAAAATGTTCGAATCGAATATTTCAAAAACGAATTTCATATTTAAAATCTACTCTCCATAATGAAGCTAAGAATATAAAGTTTGTCAAGAAATTCTTCTTCTAGAGAAATTGAGATCTTAGGGACTATTTTGAAAATATTTTGGATATTCTGGGTATTCCCACAAATACCAACCTTTGAGATACTGAATCGTAATATCAGAGTGCCACCAAAGTTTTTTAAAAATTCCAGATTGACACCACATATATATCAACATATGCGATTATAAGCTTCTCATTTGCCAAACTTTACCATTTCATGACTTCTCTCCTTCCTTCAACCATGACCCACGACCAACCACTGCCACCACCAGCCCAGATCGCCGCGCCACCACCTTCCGCCACCTCCAACGCCGCCGGACACCGGTGACCAGCCACCACTGTCCTCCTCCTCCTCCCTTCTCTTTCCTTTGGTTGGTAATTTCTCATTCTTTTTTTCCCTCTTTTGGTCCTCTCTTAGTGGTATGAATTTTTATTGATATAACTCAAATTCCTTGATGTTAGCTTAATCTTTGACTTACACACTTCATTCTCCCAACCTCCATAGCCATTTTGGAAGCCACACAAGCTTGGGTAAATAGCTCCAAACATCATTTTCGGCCCAAATGAAGGTATACCCGAAAATCATCAAATTCTTCATGTTTCTTGATAATCTTTGTTGGAATGGGCCATTTGATGATAGTATATCATGTTGGGTACCTCTAGAAGCTAATAAAACTCCATAAAGTTGAGTTTCGGGGTTGTTTTGACTCTAGGGTTCAAAAGTGACGAAAATTTAGAAATTTTGGGGTTTTTGATCAAATCTCCTTTTTTTCTTAAAATTGTTGGTTTGGGTGAGTTCAATGAATGATAAAAATGAATTCTAATGCATCAATTTGAATTTAGAAAAATGTATTTTAAAGTTTGCTTATCATGCACATCACTTTAGAGTTGCATTTTGGTCCCTATGGGTGATTTTGATAGTTTTGATGAACTGAATGGAATCCTTTGAGATTAGGGAGAGTTTTGAAATAATAATCTTGAATTTAAAATGTGTTAATTATATATGCAGTTTGGATGAAAGAAATTGCCAAGTTTGTAGTGTTGGTCAATTGTATTGGATTTCAAACTTGTTAGTGAATTATTGTTGGAACTTATGGATTTTACAACATTGTTAAAGCTCCCAAATTGATACCCAAGCCTCGTGTTGAACCCTTGGCTAAGATGCTAGGATTTTAGGTGGGTGTAGGAAAGGGTATGATAAGTGCTTGGTTATTGGGTCCATATGTGATTCGTTAGCTAATTTGCTAAAGGGTGAATTTGTGGTAGTTTAGAACCTTGGGTCATTGGAATTGTTTCTTGAATATGGTGTTGGTCATGTTATCAAGAGTATGTTAATGTTTTCAGATGTCTTGCGCCAATAGACGATAGGAACGAAAGAAGATATGGAATCTACTTGATCGGCTAAGGTGAGTGGCTTTTTCCTCCTTGCCCCGGGTGAGGGTTTCATTGATGATAAGATTCGTTTATTTTGTGAACTAAATTCTTTCATTGACAGTTTGTCAAAAATTTGGGAACCTTGAGTACTTTCAGATATAAATCTTCGTATATTAAATATTTCGTTGATGATGGTGAGTGATTGACTGTGAATTAAATTACTTTGATATAATTATTACTTGTGGATGAGTGGTTATGTATGGTATATTATCTTACTGCGGGATGAGATGATTATTTGTATTTCTCCCCAATGAAGGGTTGAGGTTGAGAAATGTTCAAATTGGTGGCAAATTCCCTTATGGTGGAAATCTTGATTTTGCAATACTACTTGAATTATTTATAACTGATGAAGGAGATGGTGTTCTTGATTATTTGGATTTCTATAAGTTGGCCTTGACAAGTGTTGAATGAATTTATTGTCATCTTCATATTCTTGTATTTTGATTGATTTTCTTTACAAGGTTATCAATGTTGTTGAACTTCCCATAGACCTTGTGATATTCCTATATGTGTGCTTTCTTTTTGTGAATTTTATTGATTTCTATAAGTGATGGGAAATATGAAATTCTAATTGTATATCTTATTTGATCTTGTAAAGTGTAGATTTATAATGGTGATAGTGTTTAATTCCTCTGCGAATGTTGTGTGTCATGGGTAGACTGACTAGATTGTGTTTTTGTCCGTGATTGTGCTTTCATTTGTGTTTGTGTTTGCGGTTGTATTCGTGTTTGTATTTGTAGTCGTACTTGTGATTGTATTTGTATTTTATATTTGTAATTGTATTTGTATTTGTACTTGTATTTATATTCGTATTTGTGTCTGTGATTGTGATTGGGGTTTGTGTTTGTGTATGTGCTTGCTCTCCCATAGCTCTAGTTGTGATGTTGATTGAAAATCTTTACTTTGGTGTTTGCTTTATTGTTGATTGCTTGTGAAATGAATGAGATAATGTTGTAGCGGCCCCGATGGGTTTGAAAAGCTGTGTGCGGTCCCTACGGATTGAGTTAATGTTGTGTGCGCTCCCAATAGGTGAAAAACTGTGTGCGGTCCCCATGGGTTGAGATAATGCTATATGCGGTCCCGATGGGTGAAAAGCTGTGTGCGGTCCCCACGGGTTGAGAACTTGAGGTGATGCTATGTGTGGTTCCCTCATGAACAGAGGCAGAATTGAAATACAATTGTGTGTTACCTGTGATTAGTGGTGAATTAATTGTTGAATCTTATTTTGCATTGAGCCTTTACTTGGTTATAAATTAATGGTTGTCATAAATTGGTTGATGTGAGGCTTTATTTTCTAGTAAATTGATAGCCGTTATGAATTACTTGTATTAGCTCTTCACTTGTTGATAAATTGACGATTGTACGTTGTTGAATATTGAAACTATCAATATTAAAGGTTACATTATCCTTAATCGTTAGAATGGTACAAATTATATTGTTATGGTATTGCTGGTTACCTTGTAGCTAGGCAGACGCTGTTGATATAGTTGTCGTTTAGTTGTTTTTGGTTTATATGAACCTTTTTGCTTTGAACAAATTGCGATTTCACTTTCAATCAGTATTTTCAAGAAAGCATGTCTTGCTACGAGGTCATTTTCACGTAAAACGATTTTTCAATGCTATATTTTAATGTCTCAAAGAGTATGGTTTGAAAATGATTTATATTTCTATTGTCACGATGTTTTTGCCAATATTTTTGAATTTCTCATCAATCCTCTTTTCAGCTAATGGTCTAGAAGAATTTATCTATAAAATTCTTATATTTATCATGAGCGTTTGAATGACTTAAGTATCTTATTTTATCATGCTTTGGCCCTTGAAAAAAAGTTTTAAAAGATGATTTTATAATTTGTTTTCTGCTCCCAAACCTTATTAGTTTATAAAACATAAAACCTTTTTTTTCTTCTTATTTTCTTTACTAAACCTTATTTTATTCTCAAATGAATTATCCAAGTATGATTCCTTAAAATCCCTTATTTCTATAAGATTTTTCTTTATCAAATTCATGATGGTTCTTGTATTTTGGATTGTTTTCAAGTTTACTAATTTTCCATAGTTGAATTGCTTCTCGTCTTATGATTATACATATTTTAATTGCTACAATAAATTGGATTATTTTAGTGGAATAAATGGAATTTTGAATTACTCAATGTTGTCAATTTCTTATTTCGCTGGTGACCACTCTCCCTATGTGGTGGTGCCCTGCACCACAGTTGAGATGGTTTAGCCACTCACTGGGTTTTGACTCACCCCTCGTTTAAATTTTTTTTNTCCTCTGAGGAGGAAGACCTCATCAACCGAAATAAGAAGAAGATTAAAGATGGTGATGAAGATTTCTCTGGACTCTCAACTGGACCTATCTCCTATGCTGACTTAGAACACTTTGATGGCGGCAATCAAGAAAGACCTTGCACTATTGATTCTTTCAAGAACGCAGTCTTGAAGATGGGCCAAGATGGTACACATGTACTTACCCTTGAAAATAATTCTGCGCGAAGATCTTCAGAAGATATGGTCATGACGGATCAGGAGGCCCAAACAGAGAATATGCAGCGCCAAGAACCAACAGGGGCTGAGTCAACATTTGTAAAAGACCCCGAGGGTGATGAGGCATGCTTGATTGTGTCAATATCTGAAAGTGAAAGAGACCGAATGGCCAAGTCATTGGGTAACACGTTAATAATTAAACTACTGGGAATCAGTATAGGTTTTAACTTTCTAGAAAAGAAGCTAAAAGAATTATGGGCACCTAAAGGAAACATAGAAATAATAGATCTTCCATGTGACTACTTTCTTGTTAAATTTACTCATGAAGATGATTTTAATTTTGCTTTGTGTGGTGGCCCTTGGATAATCCTTGACCATTACTTAACGGTACGTAAGTGGTTCACTAACTTTGATCCGGAAACGGATAAAATTAACTCAATTTCAGCATGGATTAGATTCCCAAAACTACCTTTTGATCTTTTTGACCATAAATTTCTAACAAGCTTTGGGGATAGCATTGGAAAAACAATAAAGATTGACATAACAACAACTAGACAAGCAAGAGGCAAATTTGCTAGGATGTGTGTTGAAATTGATCTCTCTAAACCACTGATTTCAAAATATATACTTAATGGAAAAAAATATTACATTGAGTATGAAAGTATTCACATGATTTGCTTTGATTGTGGAAAATATGGTCATTTGTCTAAAAACTGTCCTAGTAATGTTGTTGCTACTAATCCCGCTACCGAGTGTCATATGCAGGATAATGAGGAGAAGGATGATGCAAAATTTGGGCCATGGATGGTGGTCAAAAAAACTAGAAGAACTAGAAAGACAAAAAATCCAGCAGGGGAGAAAGGGGAAAAACCAAACAAAACTGCTAATGAGATTCAGATGTCTGTAGCCTCGGCCCATAGAGAAGTGGGTGAGGAGTCCAGATTCAAAGCCTTAGAAGATTTTCCTAGTGATGATGAGGAATGCTCTGATGGATCTAGGACTGGGGAAGATGAGGAGAGCAATGGAAGTGATATGGATAGGCACAATCTTGAAGGAAGTCCACATAACAGATTATTGAAACAAAAATCACAGAAAGTTACTGGTTCCCCTAGGAACTTGTCTCGTAAGATTGGGAGGAGTGGGGGTGATTCTCTGAAGCCCAATAAAAAGAATCCCAAGGCTGCCAATATCATAGACAATTACTACAGCAAAGGAGAATCAAGTGTAAAAAAACATTTGGGTGATCCTAGTGTTATAGCTCCCCCAAGTGAAATCGTGAACCCCACTAACCCGGATGCGCTGTTTGGTCACCCACCAAAGCCGCCAGACATTGCAAACACGGGAAACATGCATATTATGAATGTGGAAATAGATAAAGGGGCCCTAGCTGTGGGTCCTAATGCTAATGTAGATGTGGTAATGGGGGATGCACAAGTGCACTCTCAAAATGTTTAATCTTTCTCTTCTTAACTGTTTTTTATGGACTGTCTAATTTGGAATTGTAGAGGGGCGGGTAACCCTACTTTTCTTAGGCATTTGATGAACTATCTCAATACTTACAAGTTTTCATGCTTAGCTCTAATGGAAACTAAGTGTAATAATGATAAAGCAACATATGTGTTCAAAAAGTTGGGGTTTAGTAAATTTATTTGTCAAGATGGGATCGGTAGGGGAGGGGGCATATGGTTTGGATGGAATCCTGACATAATCAGTGTTATTTCCTGTACTACTCACCCTCATTTTATTAACCTACAGATTGAGACTAACTCTATTTCTTGGTGGCTCACTATTGTCTATGCTAGCCCTCACCAAGATGCGCGTGACGGCCTTTGGAATGAACTCTCGATGACTGCCCCGCCTATGGGTGTACCTTGGGCTCTTGTTGGTGATTTCAATGAGATTATTGATGCCTCAGAAAAGAGTGGAGGAGCTCCTTATGACCCTACCCGTGGTAGACTTTTTAAGGAGTGGATTTTCAATAACAGTCTGCTAGATGTCCAAGCTGAAGGCCCTAAGTTCACTTGGTATGGACCTAAACTTAATAATTATGATAGAATTATGGAGCGTCTAGATAGACTCTTATGCAATGAAGAATGGCGCATTACCTTTCATGAAGCCATTATTAGTGTGATCCCTAGAAGCTATTCCGACCATCACCCCTTCTCTTGAATCTGTCCAAAAGAAACAATAGTGTTAGAAATAGACCCTTTCGTTTTGAAGTAGCTTGGCTAACACACGAGAATTTTAACAGTTTTGTCCATAATAATTGGAACAGGTATGAGAATTGGAATAAGAATATTTATGAGTTCACAAGCAAGATTAAAAAGTGGAATGTGGATGTGTTCGGGCACATAGGGAAAAGAAAGAGGAACATTCTTAATAGACTTAGGGGTATCCAAAGAGCCACTAACTATCCAACAAATATCTTCTTACATAACTTAGAAAGTAACTTGCTTAAGGATTTGAATGAGGTTTTGGCTCAAGAAGAGATCTTATGGCAACAAAAGTCTAGGTGCCAGTGGCTTGCTCAGGGTGATAAGAACACACGTTACTTCCACACTAAAACAATTATTAGAAGAAGAAAGAATAGAATTAATATGATTAAGGACAATAATGGGGATTGGATTGATGACATGGAGTGCATTAAAAATACTGCTACTAACTATTTTACTAATTTGTTTCATGAAGATGTGCCTAACAGGTTGGCTGCCCCTACAATCACTGGTTTTGACCAAAATGTCTTGAGCAATATGAATGATATGGATGCTGCCCCAACTCTCAGTGAGCTCAAAAAAGCCCTTTTCTCTATGGGTAGTACTAAAGCCCCTGGAGAGGATGGTTGCCTAGCCATTTTCTTCCAAAGGAACTGGGACTTGGTTTGTTATAATATGCATGAAGTTGTGTGCAAAGTGTTTGAGGGTACCTTCAATATTGATGATATTAACAAGACCTTGATTATTCTTATCCCTAAAGTTGACAAGCCTGAATTAATCACTCAATTTCGCCCTATCTCTCTTTGTAACGTGATTTATAAATGCATATCCAAGATAATTGTTAATCGGCTTAAGTGTTATTTACCTTCTTGGGTTTCCCCGTTACAAGCTAGCTTTGTCCCAGGTCGAAATATCCAAGATAATATAATTATTGCCCAGGAATTGCTGCATTCCATGAGAAAATTGAATGGTAATAAACAGTACATGGCAATTAAAATTGACCTTGAAAAAGCTTATGATAGGATAAGCTGGGATGCTGTCCAGAATGTGCTAACTGAATTAGGCTTATCTCCTAAATTTAAAAATCTGGTTATGAGGTGTATTTCTTCAACTTCTTTCAACATTGTTTGGAATGGGGATAAAACTAACAATTTTAAACCTTCTAGGGGCTTAAGGCAAGGAGACCCTTTGTCTCCATACCTTTTTGTCCTCTGCTTGGAAAAGCTTACTCATCTAATATACGATAAATTGGATATGGGGGAATGGCATACTCTTAGAGCGGGGCGTAATGGTCCCACCATATCGCATTTGCTTTTTGCTGATGATATTCTTCTTTTTGGTGAGGCCTCCATTGACCAAATCAATTGTATTATGGACTGTTTAAACACCTTTTGTAATTGTTCAGGTCAAAAAGTCAGTGCTGATAAAACCAGGATTTTTTTCTCTAAAAAGAGTCCCACACATATTAGAGAAGCCATTGTCTCTATTTCTGGGTTTTCTGAGACTGAGAACCTCGGGACGTATCTCGGTATGCCTCTTTTGCATGGTAGGCAAGTTAAAAAGGACTTTAGTAGAGTGATGGATCGGGTTAGAGCTAGGCTCTCGGGTTGGAAAGCTAACTGTCTGTCTATGGCAGGTGGAATCACTTTAGCTAAGTCTGTGATTTCCTCTATACCCTACTATTCTATGCAATCTACCCGCATACCTAGAGGTGTCTGTGAGGAGATTGAGAAATTACAGAGGAATTTCATTTGGGGTCACCCTGAGGGAGGAAGAAGAATGCATACCGTGAGTTGGGAAGTCCTTTGTAAAGATAAGCTTTGTGGTGGCCTGGGCATCAAAAAACTGAATGTGATGAATGATGCGTTCTTAATGAAAGTGGGCTGGAAAATTATTGAAAAGCCCGATAACCTTTGTAGCAAGGTCCTCATTAGCAAATATGGTAGAGGGAAAGATCTTAGAAGGGAGATATGTGCTAGAGATGGGGATTCTATCCTTTGGAAGGAGCTTTCTAGACTTTGGAAGGATGTAGAGAGTGGATTTAGGTGGCAGGTGGGAAATGGGAGAGAAGCTCGTTTCTGGCTTGACAATTGGGGTGTACAGGATACCCCTCTTATTAACTATATCGACCTATCTATGCCTATGAACAGACTGTCTGATAAAGTTAAAGATCTAACCTTAAATAATGGCAACTGGAATATGAATTATCTTGAGAAATTATTGTCTAAGGATCTCTGTCTTAGTGTTTGTACTGAAGTCCCCTCTAACCACAACAATTCGGATGACAAAGTTGTTTGGGGCTTGCAAAGTAATGGTTGTTTTTCGGTCAAAAGTGCTTATATCCATAAAATTAACAAGTTTCCTAAAATTCCTATTTTCAAATTAATTTGGCAGTTAGCTGTTCCTGAGAGAGTTAAAATCCTTATTTGGCTTTTGGTTCACAACAGAATTCCAAATAGGGAACTTTGTAATACCTGGTTCGGGGGTTATGCTTGGTGTGATATTTGTCCTTCTCTTGTTGAATCCTCTCTCCATGTTTTCAAGGACTGCCCTCCTGCTGCTGCTCTCTGGAATTCGATTATTGACTATAATTGCCTTGACAGTTTTTATGAAATGAATTTTAGTCAGTGGGTGGAAGCTAATTTAAATAATTTATTTACTTCATGCTGTAACTTTACCTGGAACAGGATTTGGTCCATGGGAGTTTGGCATCTTTGGTATTGGCGGAATGCTATGGTGCATAACAGGAGTTTCAGACGTCCTACAAGACCTGCTGAAATCATTAAACAGGATTTGTACAATTTTGATCAGGGGATCAGATTATTACATCCCCAAATCGCTGTGCAACATCAAAATAATAACTTAATTATCTGGGAAAAGCCTGCTGAGAACTGGATAAAATTAAACTGTGATGGCTCACTGAAAACTCACCCTTATCGTGCAGGTTGCGGGGGTCTCCTCAGGAATAGCGATGGCAGCTGGATTCATGGGTTTAGTCGGCATCTTGGTCACTGCTCGATCCTCAAAGCTGAAGCTTGGGCTGCTTTGGAGGGGGTTCGAATGGCGGAGCTCCGTGGTGTCGAAAAGATTGAGATTGAGAGTGATTCTTCACTGGTTGTGAAGGCTGTAAATGATCCTTCGAGCTGTCCTGTGGAAATTTTTGGAGTTGTACGAAATATTTGTGCAATCTTAGAGAGATTTGTTGATTGGAGGTTTAAGCACATATGGCGAGAAGCTAAACCTGTGTGCGGATTCCCTGGCGAATTTGGGTGCTGATATGAGCAACAATGGCGGAACTGTCTTCTTCGATATGCCTCCTGCGACGCTGCGTCTTCTTCTGTTGAAGGATGGCTTAGGGTTGGGGATGACTAGAGGGGCTCGATCCTGATTTCTTCTCGCTGCTTTTGCTGGCTTGTTTTTTGTTTTTGCCGGTTTTGTCCTGTTGGGCTGGCTTGTGTTTTTTGCTTGTTTTTGCTGTGTGGCCTTTTTTTAGGCCCTTCCTCACCAAAAAAAAAATATGGTGAGTAGAGCTTTGCACCTATTATTATGCTGCTATTCAATTTTTCCTTTTTTTTTTTAATTTTACAACATATATGTTTTATTTGGAATTTGAATATTGATATACGTGACACCTTGAGAAGAAACAATCAAATATGATGGTTAACTTCTTCCTTGCTTTGCACACATGTTGACCATCAAACACTTCATCCTCACCAATTCACATTGCAAGAAAGCTTCATTCCAGTGCCCAGATAGCATCATTCGATTTATGCACCTCATTTCTACTTGGCGAGAGCATTACTCATATCTAGGGCTTGTAAGATAAACCTTAATGCTCAAAGATATAATGAGTAGAAAAGAAAATGCACCTTGATCTATAGTTTCAAACCTTGAAGTTCCTTCTTTCCCTCTATCATTCTTCCTTGAATGTTCTCTAATGGTGGAGAAACCCTAGCCTTATCCACTTAATACAAATGTGGTGGCTGCTTGTTGTTTTCTAAAGGAAGAGGGAAGGGTTTCTAAACACTACCAGACCTAAATGTCCTTCAAGCCCAACTACCATCAAATTGGGCCTCTTTTAATAGGTCTAGTCATTAGTTACATGGGCCACACATATAAGGATTAAAATAATCCAACATTTTCCCACTTGGCCCATCTTACGACTTGAAGATTCAACAACTTTAATTGCGCTCTATAAATTGAATCTAACAAGTAACAAGCCATCCTTAATCTGAATTGAAAACATCAGATCATGGCGGTTGATGAACTAGGTTCTGGCCGGGGGTCATTACCTGGTTAAGATGAGGCATCTCTGGGTTGAAGGTTACCTGCAAGACAATGAACACACAGGATGGCCTTGCGATTCACCTCCAATGCTTAAGTCAATATTGGTTATGAGCTCAATAATGTCAATTGACTGAGTAGAGAGCGTACCTTTTGCCAGTGTGGAGGGCTAACCTTTTATACTGCCTGAGGGCAATCTGGTGTGATCTTTCCATAAATGCCTGGATACTTGATTGTGATCCTGGCTGATCTGATTGTGATCCTTGGCTCCCACGTAATTTCCTTTTCTATGAAAGGTGCCTTGATGGCCAAGGCGTCAACAAAGGGAAGGATCTCTGAGTGATTTTCCTTGATTGACAACGGATCTTGGTCGATCCTTGATTGGTTCCTGATTGATTTAGGGAATTTTCCCTTATTCCTCACGATCTTCTGCTCCATGGGCGCCCACGCCCTTTGAAGCACCGAGCATCCTTGCCCTAGTGAGATTGAGGGCGTTCTCGCCCTTTCCATTTCTCTTGTGGGCCCCTGGCATGCTGGGCCAAGGGCGTCTCATGCCATTTGGGCCTTCTAATTATTGGGCCTATTATCACTAGTCCCAACAAAAGAAGTGAAGCTCTGTCCCCATCAGTGGAGTCCCCATCAAGGGCGTTCTCGACACTGACTGTTGCCCTTGGGGTGTATACGTCGTAAGCGTCATGGATTTCTTGCAGGAGAATTTGGATGGCTGTGACCTAGCTTAGTGTGGTGTCTTTTGATTCAGGCGTTACCAAACCTTGTCGTTTCATTTCTCCTGCTGACGTTGCTTGTCACTTCATCTTCCGTGCGTCAGCGCATCGTGGCCACGTGTCGCTACGTGGTTGGCTAATTTTTCACTATGATGGTAGAACGTGGACCGAGGGGGGCGCATTTAATGCGTCGTTTCGATTTTCGTGACAGTTTTTTCTAAAACCGCCAATTTCCCTCTCTCCTTCTCATTTTACCATTTTCGAATTTTTTCCATTTTCTCTTTCCTTCCTCTTCTCTGAGTTTCTCGTCGGAATTGTAAGTTTGCGAAGCTCCGTTCAGCCTTGCCACCGTTCGTTCTTCTCCGGCCACTATAGTCGCCGTCGTCTAGTGAGTGTTTTGTTACTCATTTCGGCATTTGCTTATAATTTCTGCATTTTCCTTTGAGTTTTACTCATTGCGTTCTTCGCGTTCTTCGCAGTGCTCATCAACATTTCCCAGATTTTTCTTCGAGGATTCTCCCTTGATTCACCAGCATTATGGATTTCGACGAATGTAAGTTTTCTAAATTTTCTCCTTCATCTTCGTCATCTTCTTCATCATTTGAATTTTGGTCTGAGTTTGGTGATCAACCGCAACCGCTGAAGATCATTTTTCCAAACGATCCCTTTTTCCCTGAGGGTGTTTCCCCCTATTTGCTGGTGAGTGGAGGAGAGTCCTACATGAGTTGGGTTATAACTATCGTGTTTCTTCAGCTGCTGAAGGTGAAATGAGAGCGTCTGAGTCGCCAACGCCTAGGCCATCTGTACCCCGCATGTCAACGTCGGCTGGATCTTCTCATTCTCCTATGGACAGGAGGGATGGAGATGTAGGGGCGTCCTCTCACGAGCGCCAGAAGAATTTGACCAAGTTCCTGTTGATTTGTCGTCGTCTACGTCTTCAGAGATTCGTGAGGCGTTATCTCCTCTCCCTGAAAGAGCGCCCGAGGATGAGGCGTCCTCAATCCTCAACAAGTAATTGATGGGGAGGAGGTTGACTTTACCCGCTACCCCAACTGGTTTCTATGTGAGGGGCATAAGTTGGGAAACGTTCCATGGACCAAGGAGGAGCCCACGCCTTGTGGCGTTGAGAGGAGTGAGGTTATGCGTAATGCACGTCCTGTGGTTGACTGGCGTCGTTAGAGGTTGGAAGAGGCAGTCCAGGAACCATTCCTCAAGAAAACTAGCCAGAGAGTACACCAATATCGTATGTACAATTTTGGTGTAGAGGAGCTTAAGAAGCTCAACAAGAAGTTGATTAAGTCCTTGCGGCGTCGTTGCCAAGCGGGATGCAGGATTTCGACTTTGAGCCACTTGGAGGAAGCGTCTGACCTTATTCTTTACTGATGGGAGGGGCTTTCTGATAGGTGAGCACGTTCTCAAGGGCTGTGACATTGAGATGACTTTCCATCCTGCCGTCATGGACCTGCTCGCTATTCTGAACACTTGCCCAGTTCAAGTTAGTGCCAATGGGTGGCGCCTCCTGCTTGGTTTTGTCGTGAAGTACCGAAGGGATGGCATTGTCGCCACGGCTCGCTTATTTTTGTTCTTCTACCCACGTTGGGTGGACAACTGTTTTGTTTCCTTTTATCGGCGCCTGGGGAGCCCTTAGGTTCTGGATCATGCCATTAGCAATCCAAAAGAATGGCAAAAGAAAATTGTTTTCATCAGAGAGTCAGGACCTGATCGGCCTTTCTGGGTTCGCGCCACTAATGAGCGCGCCATGTTTCCTTTATCGTGGAGGAGGCCTCGTGTTGGGCCGTTTGAGTGCAACTGGAGGGATTTGACCATTGACGAACGTCTGGCGACGTTGCGGTTGATCACCACTGACCTTTTTGATCCCAAACGTTGTATGTGTCTTTTCTTCTTACTTGCATTTTGCGTTTTAACCTTTGTTGTTTATTCCCAAGTTCTGCTTTGTCTGTTTCGCAGTGGATGAGGCTTCCTTGGCCGATGTGATCGAGAGTAAGCCCCCGCAAGTGGACAAGGGGAAAGAGAAGGCGGTGGCGCCCTCGAAGAAGAAGCCTGCTTTCGTTCTCAGGAAGCCTGGGAATCTAACCATTCGTGACCCCGTCGAGGTGCCGAGTCCTCCTGCTGCTTCGGGAAAAGAAACTGCAGCACCTGCGCCCAAGCGAGGGAAGGCGGCATCACGCAAGCGCGCGCGCCCTACTAGTGAAGTTCCTCTCATTCCAGCTGCTCCAGAGGCTGGGAACTTCGATGCTTTGGAGGTTCTCGCCCGGCCGTCGACGGAGAATACTCAGGATCCCTCTGAGGAGACTGCCCAATTTTTGCTGGCGGCTTCGCTGTGGGTTTTGTCCAACAGCATTTCCAGAAAAGACCTCATATCGGAGAGGGACGACGCGCGTGAGGACGCTAAAAAGTTGCGTCGCGCTGTGGAAGAGCTAACAGAGGAATTGGACCTGACCAAGGCCTCCTGGGATTCCATCAAGACCGGTATGAGCAGAGGGGTAAGTAGCTGGAGGAGACCACCAGCGTTCTTAACTAGCTCAACAAAAAGGTGGCTGATCTAGAAGCCGAGGTCAAGAATGGTAAGGACGCCTATGTGGCTCTCAAGGAGTTGGCCTTGTGGTAAATCAAGTGGAGGAGTTACCGGTACAACTACCTAGGCTTCAAGAACGCCATCCAACAACTTAGGCTGAGAAATCCAAGCTTGGATATCTCAGGGGATCTGCCCTAATAAGATAGTGGAGGGCCGGCTAATTCGCGACCCCATAGATGTCGACCCCGCCCTGAAGATTCCGAGGATGCCTGAGAACTATGCGCTGTCGGGGTACGAGTCTGGGGATGATGAGGATTTTCCCTGGTTCGCAAATTGTGTGGTTCCCCTTCCAGGCGAGGACTCCCAGGGGGCCGTGGGCGCTATGACCACCGAAAATGAGGGCATTATTGCTTATGCTGCTGCTGATGATGAGGACAACGTCGTAGAGGTCAACGCTGAAAATGATGATGCCGCTGATAATGGTGCAGACAAAGATGCAGGCGTTGTCGCTGATGATTGCACAGAGGACGGTGCTCTTACCGGCAGTGTCACCGAGGAAGCCCCTTTGGCCGAGATTGCTGAAGATACCCCAGTCGATGCCTAGGCCTGTGTGCCTATGTTTATTTTGTCTTTGGCCTGCGCGCCCCTTTTTATTAACTTTGGGATTTGTTGTGGCGCTCATGCCACATTTGAATTTGGATATTTTGGCCTTCGTGCCACTTTTGATGGTTTGGGCGGTGTTCGCCCTTATAATTATGCTTTACCGTATGCCATATTCGCGTGTAGCTCTTTTAATTCCTTGTTTTGCATGCCGTTTTTGACTTGCGTTTTCCATGCTTTGATTCGATTATTCTATTGTTTGCACGTTAAAGTGTCGCCTCGTGTTGGGCACGCTTCGAGCGTTTGCGTATCATACGCTAAGTTTTTGACTAGTCATCCAAGGGAGGATTGTCCTCTTGGTTGGTGAGTGCTATACTCACGAGGCACCTTCAAGGGCCTTTTTGTTGCTGTTCCAAGGGCGTCCCCCCGAGCAACTTATTTAATTAACACATTGTGTTAGGAGAAAACTGCACTTTATTGATTTAAAAAATATCAGTACAATGGCTCAGTGGTCTTCTTTGATTATTACAAAGCCTCCTTACTAAGGGAAATAAAATTTGAGTTTGGCCATGCTCCAAGTGTTTGGAATTGGCTTTCCCTCAAAGGTCTCTAGCTTTAAGGTGTTGCTAGGCAGGATTTTTGTAACCCTGTATGGTCCTTCCCTGTTTGGTCCTAGCTTTCCGTGTCTAGGATCCTTTCGGTTGTTTTCCACAGTCCTGAGCACCAAGTCTCCTACTTTGAGGGTCTTGGGTTTGATTTTGGAATCATGGTATTTCTTAACCATTTGGTTGTAGGCAGCTTGTCTTATGGCTGCGACTTCTCTTCTTTCTTCCAGGCTATCCAGCTCTTCGAGCCTGGAGTTGGCGTCATTGGTGCCTGGATAGTTGATTATCTTTTCGGTTGGGATGTTTATTTCGGCAGGTATCACTACTTCGTGTCCATATGCCAGGGCAAATGGCGTTTCCTTTAGTGGCTGTTTGCTCGGTGGTTCTGTATGACCATAGTACTGAAGGGAGTTCATCAACTCATCTTCCCTTAGTTGACTCCAGTCTCCTTTTTATTCCTTGTATGATGATCCTATTGGCCAATTCAACTTGGCCATTTGTGGCAAGATGCTCCACCGAGGTGGTTTTGTGATGGATTTTCCAGTGCTTGCAGAAGTCCCGGAATTTCTTGCTCGTGAATTGAGCACCATTGTTAGAGATTAGTGTGTTTAGGACGCCAAACCTGGTGATGATGTTTTGCCACACAAATTTTTCCATGGCTTCAGTGGTTATGGACGCCACAGCCTTTGCTTCCACCCACTTTGTAAAGTAATCCACAGCGACTATGAGAAATTTTCTCTGGTACATTGCCATTGGGAAAGGCCCCGCTATGTCTATCCCCCAAAAGGTCAAACGACCAAGGTGAAGTGATGGCGCTTAGGGGAGCAGCATGTGAATGGATCATGTTAGCGTATTTTTGGCATTTCTCACATGAACAGACAATGTTCTCAGCGTCTTGTTGGATTGTAGGCCAGTAGTAGCCTGCTCTTTGGATTTTCTTTCGCATTGCCATCGGGCCTTGATGGCTTCCCCATAATCCCTCATGGATCTCAGTCAGCACGCTGTTGACCTCGTCTCCTACTATGCACTTGGCTCCAGGATGACTGAAGTTTTTCCTGTAGATGGCACCTTGCTAGATGAAGTATCTGCAAGATCTTCTTGTGACCTTTCTGGCTTCGTTCTTATCTGAAGGGAGGGCGTTGGTGGCCAAATACTTGAATATTGGCGTCCTCCAATCGTCTACTTCCTATGTGGGAAGAACATCCTTTTCTAGGATCGATGGCTCCCTTAGAGTTGTTTTGATGATGGAGTCTCTACCACCTTTGGTTGACTTAGACGCCAATTTGGCGAGTTCATCTGCTCTGTCGTTATCATTTCACGAGATGTGTTGAAATGTGGCTTTGATTTCGACACCCTCGATGATCTTCTTTGCTTTTTCTGCATACTGGATCATGACGGGGTCCTTTGTCTCGTATTTGCCATTCATTTGTTGTATGACCAATTGGGAATCCCCAAGATTTCTAGCCTTTTGGCACCGATGTTTGCTGCCAATTTCAGAGCAACTATCAGGGCCTCATATTCTGCTTGGTTGTTGGTGATTGGGAACTCAATTTCTATTGATTGTTCCACGAAGGAGCCATCTGGGGCTCGCATTACAACTGTTGCGCCTCGTTGCGAGTTTGATACTGCTCCATCGATGTGTACCTTCCACGTCCAGTCTTGGGCGTTCTCAGGTCCCGTCATCTCAGAGACGAAGTCTGCTAACGCCTGTCCTTTAATGGCCCTTCTAGGCGCATATGCTATCCCATATTATGAGATTTCCACTGATCAGACTGACATTCTTCTAGCGATGTCTGGTTGTTCCACCATCTCTTTGATGGGTCTGTCAGTTCTGACTATGATTTGATATTGCTGGTAGTAGTGTCTCAACTTCGTAGTTGATTGGAGTAATGAGAAAGTTAGTTTCTCTAGACGGTGATACCGCTTTTCTGCTCCTGTAAGAGTTTTGCTGGTGAAGTAGATGGGTTTCTGCTCTTCTCCATCTTCTAACACCAAGGCTGATCTGACTGCTTCATCTGTGGACGCTAGATAGACGTAGATAGGTTTGTCTTTGATTGGAATTACCAGTGTTGGCAGTGACACCAAATATTTTTTCAACTCTTGGAAGGCTTCCTCGCATTCTTTGGTCCATTCGAATTTTTTGTTCGCTTTTAGCGTTTTGAAAAAATGTAAGCAATTATCGGAAGACCTGAATGTAAAGAGAACTTTTGATGAGTAATACTCATTTTATTAATGATAAACTGTGCGTCATGAGAAGGCTTACATAAAGACAGAAAGGCAAAATTGCAATGAAATGAAATTGGAATTTAAAAACATGACAAATTCGAAAGAGAAACTAGTAGCTGTAAAGCTTTATTGTTGATAAGGCGCGGGACGCCTTCTACCTCAACAAAAACCTATGGAGGGCGGCTAGCCTGCCATTTAGGCGCTGGACTTCCTTGACTGTTTTTGGAGCTTTCATCTCCAGAATGGCTTTGCACTGTTCTGGGTTTGCTTCAATTCCTCTGTGGGTGAGCATAAATCCCAGGAATTTTCCTCCATTGACCCCGAAGGCGCACTTGGAGGGGTTCAGTTTCATCTGGTACTTCCTCACCTGGTTGAAGATTTCTTTCAAGTCTTCAGTGTGCTTGCCTCCCCCTTTGGTTTTTACCACCATGTCATCAACGTAAACCTCCAGGTTTTTTTCGATGTAATCTTTGAGGAAAAGATCCATCATCCTGTGGTAGGTGGCGCCAGCATTTTTCAATCCGGAAGGCATTACTGTGTAACAGTATGTTCTAAGTTCCGTGATGAAAGACGTTTTCTCGGCGTCCTTCGGATTCATTTTGATCTAGTTGTAGCCGCTGAAAGCGTCCAGGAAGCTCATAGTCTGATGTCCACATGTTCCATCCACCAGTTTGTCAATGTTAGGCAAAGGATAGTGGTCCTTTGGGCAAGCTTTGTTTGAATCTGTGAAATCAATGCACATTCTCCACTTTCCATTGGCTTTCTTGACCAGCACCACATTGGAGAGCCACTCAAGGTATTTAGTTTCCCTGATGAAGCCTGCAGCAAAGAGCTTGCTCACTTCTTCTTTAATTGCAATTTGGCGCTCTTGGCCAAATAATCTCTTCCGTTGGATGACTCCGGGTCTGCCATCCGTGTTCAGGTTATGGCAAATAAGCTTTGGATCGATTCCCAGCATGTCAGCCGGGTGACCGGACACCCGTCGTAAGGTGTCAAGCGTGTCAAATTTAATTATACTCGAGCCTCGCAAGTATAACTATATTTATTAAAATATAGTATAGATGCTCACCCAAGGTCGAACTCTTGTGGAACTCAATGTGATGAGGTAAGAAGAATTGTGACGAAGGCTATAACTTCTATTCTTGAGGGTTGTCACGATTTAATATATCTTAATGAGTCAAAACAATACTTGAGAGAAAACCCTAGAGATGGACTATCATAGTTCATTCATTATAATGATTAGATAATAAATATGCATTTACTTTTCTATGTTGGAACATGCATTTAAACTATAAACACAATCAATCAAACAATAGAGAGGATACAAGTTAGGATAGGTAACTCATCCAATACTGGATTCATGCGCTATTTGCCAAAGCTCTTCGGGACAATCTATATTATTGTCACATTGGAACAATAAACAAACACACACATATATATATATATCAATGGCGCTCCTAATATGCAAATAAGATATTGTAAACCACCCTTTAGCAAACCCTAAAGAGCTACTTCGTTAATCGTGAGAGAGACAGACTCCGGGAATGTCAAGGTCCCATTACTTTAACAAAATATGATCTACTACTTATATATAACGAACTTTAACAAGTACACTTGAAAGAGTTAGTCATACCTCATAAATGCAACATCAACATCTGGACTTAACAACGAAACATGGTGAACTCAAGTCACATCCTTGAGGCATTCCTCAAGTATCTACCTACTTAGTTACTCATGCTCTAAGATGAAAACTATTCTAAAGAGAGACTTGGAGTTTTCTTCGTGAATTGGTGCTCTGAGCGTAGAATGACGACCTCTATTTATAGTGTGGAGTAGTGTGCTTGATCCGCAAGTCAAGTGGAAAAATTCACCTCTGGGCCGTGGGCTGCGCCGGCGACCCAATACGAAGGCGCAGCGAAATATCTGCGATTCGATTATATCTTCGTATCTTGAATCATAGCTGTGCAAAACATTCTCTACTGCTTCTGAATATTTTGAGCCGCGAGATTTTTCAATTTGAGCCGCTGGCTCAAAGAGGCGGCGTAGATCCAAAGTCTTCTGAAGCTTATCTGCTGACGTCATATTCCAGAATATTCCTGAGCCGTGTGAATCCCGTGTCTGGGCCGGTGGCCCACGTGGCGGCGCAGAGATATTTTGTGCTCAACGCGATCTTCTAGAATATTCTGATATTTCCCTCTTGGTTTGGCCCTGTTTGGATATTTGAAACACTGAATAAACCATTAAGTAGCACCTATTTATAAAATACAATAAATAACGCTAATTAACTCGTTTTATCCACTTTATTCCACCATACCTTAGTGTTGCCCTTAGCATATTAATTGGTCTAATTTTAATATATTATCATTATAAACATACCAAAAGAAGGCCAAATATCTTGTTCACTTTTGGGCTGATCAAATCCCCCACACTTAAGACTTTGCACTCCTGAGCAAAGGTACGAAGTAGAAGAACAAAGAATATGCCAAAGAATCAAGGAACATTCCCAAGTTCATGATTCAAGGCTAGCCCATAGTCACAAACTATAACTAAAGAATTCACTAAGCAAATAACCAAGTAAAGTAGTGTAATCCAATTTTCATAAGACCAATTCCATAAGTGTATCACTCTCCTCACTAATTAGGTATCACTTCTCTCTAGTCATGTCTTAGACTAAGTTTCTACCATAAGCTTGTAGAAATTCTCAAAGTCTCTACTTTAGGTGAAATAATGATTCTTAATCAAGAGGACTTTAATAGGGTTGTAATGTATGGGAAAGGCTATTATATGTGGAAAGAAATATAGGGAGAAAGAAAGGAAATCGGTGTTTACTCTTAAAATTTCTCTTCAAGTTTTTCTTAACAATTCAACTCCACTTATCCAAAGAATGTAGCTAGCTCATTGTAAGGCTCATTTGAGTCATTTGGCACAGGACTCTATTCTTTTGACTGGCCAGTCTTTTCTCTTGATACGCTCTTATGATAATACTCTGATTACTTTGAGCTTTCTCAAAGATACTTTTGTTTGCTCGACTTATATATATATTTTTTCTTTTGCCGAGATCTTTTGTATATTTTTTTCTAATAACTTTGCTAGCTAAATTCACCTTTGAGAATTGAATTGAAAAGTCCATCTCTACGAGAAAGTTTATAAGTACACCTTAGTGTATAGGCTCAAAGGGGCTAACAAAGGATATATTTGGTAACTGGCTAGTGTTTGGGATAAAGGGGTTGAAGAAACAAATGCCTCTATCATATTAACAATCATTAAATCTAATAAGCTTTAACCAAGAACTAAGACAAGTTCTAGAGAAGACAAAGCTAAGAGACTAATCTCTCTTTCAAGTAGATATATATTATATATTATGTATTATATAGGCTTATTCTTCCAACTAGGCTGGGTTTCTCTCAAATTGGTTTATAAAAATCAAACAATACTACTTAAACTTAGAAAATTACTTAGATTATTCAAAGGCTATAGAAAATAACTAAGACTAAAACTCTTATCATGAATATAGAATTATTCACTCAATACTTTAAACATATTAAAAATTCGACTAATTCGAATTCTACTCAAAANGTAATAAAAAGGAAATACACGAGGGAGGATTTACAATTTTACAATTTAAAGAATAGGGATTTGGGACACTTTACAATTTTATTTTGAGGATTTGGGACTAAAATGAATAAAGATGATAAAGATCATAAACTTTTTTAATAACTTTCTAGTCCTTAGGATGAAATTGTAAGAAATAGGGATTCAAACGCAAAAAAATTAATAGTTAGGGTCTTAAAATAGTATTTTAACTAAAATTTCCGTTAAATTTTGGATGGAAATATACCTCGGGACCCTTTTTGCAAACGGAGTTAACCTCAGGCCCCAATTTGAAACTTTTCAAACCACATGTACCCTATCTGAAACAGGGCCAAACCACAGGGCCCTTTTCTGTAATTTACCCTAGATTAAAACCAAAAAGTTTTTGGGTGAACCAAAATATAAGTAACTCTAACTTAATCCTCTCCCCCACACTTAAAACATAACATTGTCCCCAATGTTAGAATCAAATAGGAGTAAAGAACTAGGTTAAGGTGTGATTTTACTCCTCTCTCCCCCACACTGAGAAGAACACATTGTCCTCAATGTAGAAAGGAAAGATAAGAGGAAAATTTAAAAATTAGGAAATATCATCATATTATTTATTGAAAAGATATTATTATTATTATTATTATTATTATTATTATTATTATTTTCGAAATAGAAATATATATATATATATAGATATAAAATGACTTGAGATCAAGAAAATAATAAAATTCCAAATAGATATTTTATTTATAAGAATTCAACTGTAAATTGTTAACAAATAAGAAAAGACAGAAAATTAAAAGACAGAAAGAACCATAAATGACAGAAATATAAAAGACAAAATTGAAAAATGCAAGATAAATAAACTAATCCTAGAAAGCAATTAAATAATGCATAAACTAATCTTAGACTATTCCCTATCGTGTTCTAGATTTTGTAGATATTTTATGCTTTGCCATTGTCCATACGAGCTTGAAGGGTTGAGATTGTTGCTTGGAGATCTTCCACCATTTGTTCGAGACTAGCCACTTTCTTTTCAAGGAATGTGGGTTCATGCTCGGGACCGGGAGAATAGTTGGGAATATATTCCTCAAGATCGTCTTCTGAATCGGTCTCAGTAAAACCTTCAATAGAACACCTTCAATTGCCGTTTATACATGTAAAACCTTCCTTATCCTAATAAGAAAGGGAAACAATGTTTGAACTCAATGAAAGTACATAATAACAATTATATAATAAGCCCAGAGGGAAACACAAGCTCGTATGTTCCCACAACAACAACAGCAACTCTTGCTCTATTGCCCACACGTAGGTCCACCTCGCTTCTGTCCAGCTTTCTATTGTCTCTAAGACCCTTCACATCAAATGTGAGAACCACATGCTGTATCTAATACCCAAACTGTTAAAGTAGAAAAGTGAACGTCTATAACGAAGATACCAGAAGTAGAGACCTCACCGCTCTTCTTCTTTTGATCTTCCAAATACAATTTGCAATTCCTTTTCCAATGTCCTGGCTTTTGGCAGGAAAAGCAAATCACACCCCTTGAAGGCTTTGCCTTCTTGGCAGGTTTTGGGTTAGGCTTGTCCCCTGGCTTGGTCTCATAAGCAGTTCTTTGAGCTCTTGGACCGTCATTGGCAGGCTCTTCAGGGGAGGGTTTTCTAGGACATAGAACTTCCTTTCTTGGGTGAGAACGATTCTCAGATTTCGAAACTAGTCAAGGAAGTTTGTCCCATTCAACTTATCCTTCTCAAGGATAGATCACAGTCATAACGCTGAACTTATATTGTTTGCCATTGATTCTACAAAAGTTAATTAGAAAAAAGGTCCACCATTTTATAAAACCCAGAAAAATTATTATTAGTGGCTAAGATCCATATTTCACCAAAGTTTACCGTCGCTTGGGTGATCTTGCACCCTTAGGTTATTTAGGTAGGTAACTCTTTACCAATCACATCACATGTGACTCTTAGATCTTTATGGAACTGTATCATTGTATGATACTTATTATGGCATGTTTATCCCATCTAATGCCTTGAGGTCCAAATCCGATTTGATAACCTCATTAAGTCACACAATAAAACTCGTGAATGGCCAGGCTCAAAACAACGAGGCGGAAGCCCAACCCTATATCATCAAGGTCCACTAAACACGTGTAGCTTGAGCTATCACCGCATCCAATAAACCAAGATTTCAATAAGGCATTGCGTCGAATCTTCTATTCACCCGTGTCTCCTCAAGATAAAAGTAGATATGTGTAGCTTGGGCTATCACCGCTCCACAATGATCGAGATTTTAACAGGGTGTTTTATTGATGGCATTAAAACTTAAGATTTCATAAGGGTTCAATTTTAAATTCAATTTTGGCTCAATTTCAAATCCAATTTTAAAATTAAACAAGTGTGCCAAGTGTTTATCGCCATGTATCACATACATATAAACACATGCACGAATTTTGTATCTCATACAAAATCCTAAGCTCGTATCGTATACGTGGTTGTGCGTAAAAATATAAAATCGCATGTTAAACTCGCGTACCCTAATCATGCATCTAGCGCCATTTGCATCACATACAAATAATCTAAATGCATAAAAATAACCGTGTTTAGATATGGCCCATCTACCCTAAATTCCCTCAAGCCAATGAGAGAATCTTTCTAAAAAAAAATAAAATTACATTGTGAAACCTCATTTAAACATATGAGGGGAGTGAGTGTTGGGAAATCACAGAGCGGGGCGCAGCGGAAGCAAAAATTAGAAATTCTAAATTACGCGGCTTTGTGATTTCCTACAGGATCCACTAATTGAATTTACACTAGGAAACGAAAAGAGGTTTACCAACAGTCAATTCGTGGCTTTGAATGAAGCGATTCTGAGAAGTCCACCCGAGTGTGTCCTTCCTCCACCAGTAATCCACACGAGCAGTTTGGTGACACCAAGGTGCTAGCCTTCAGTTCTTTTCTCCAAAAGAACTCGGGTTTCCAATCTACGATTCTTGGGTGATCAAGAACAATTCTTGAAACCAAGAAGATAGGTGGCGTAAAGAACACAAGAACAATTCTTGTTTTTCGTCAAAACCCTAAAACTAGGGTGCAAGTCGAATTCTCTCTCTTGCTTAGAGAAATTCGACTTCCTCTCTCTCTAAACTCTAGGGAGCCAAAATTTTCTCTCTCTTCAAATGAAATGAATTGTTAAAGTCGACTTGGCCTAGCTCTTATTTATAGTGTTGGGAAAATTTGATAATTATAATTAGGGAATCCCTAAATTAGTGGATTATCAAATTATAAAATTATAAGATTACAATAATATTATAATTTTAGGACTTGAATTCTTAATTAAAATATTAGTTAATATCTTAATTGAATTCAAAATGCAATCTTTGAGAATCAAAATGCAAGATCAAATCTTGCCTTTGGTCCCACCTTGAATGCGCCATCCTCCCCTTAATTTTAAGAAATTTAATATATCAAAATAACATTCCTAACTCTTAGGAAGTTATAACCAACTTATTTATTTCCTAACAATATTGAATTAAGATATTACCCTAATATCTTTAATTCAAAATTTGAATCTTGAAATCAAAATCAAATCTTGAATTCAAATTCAAATCATGACTCTAATTAACAAAACATTTCCATTAATTAAAACCATCATATATGAGGCGCCACCCTCATTCCCATTATCCTAATATTAGTGAATTTAATAAATCAATAATCTCCTAACTTTTAGGAAGCTTATTTAATTTATTATTCCCTAATATTTTAAACAAGAATATAATTGTAAATAGATTAATCTAATTAACTATTTCACAATTAATATATTTAAACTTGTCTAACAAATTTAAATATCACAAATGTAGATTTTATTTAAGACAAGACTTCATGTCCCAGACATTCAGCTATGTCTTAAATTGTGTCACTAAAGTGACTCACGAATTAATCCTAATTCGTGTCCCTAAGCGGTGTCTTGATCCAGCTCATGTGTGACCTAGTAGGCCCCACGTGAAGTTGGCAGCAAGCCATCTCTATGACTCACAAGTCGAGAGCGGACTCTAGCAAGCCATCACGACTACCCAAAACACGTGAGTTATCGTTTTATCAAAACCGATTTAACCTTAGTACCATCTTGTCATAATCCCTATTGTCACGCCATATTTTGGTCATGGACAAGGCATGGGAAAGTCATCCTTAATCCAAACCATAACTTTCTCGATTTCCTGAGTTAGTCCCATTTCCTTAAGTGGCCACTCTTTCCTTGGACAGACTCATCGAGGGCGCCAGTTAAATATCTCTCATCTTTAATGAGGGATAAAATTTCATCTTGGTCAACCACATTCCTCAGCACGGTAAACAACCAAACCCGTACCTAGCCTGTATGGCTACCTTGCTACGGGCAACGTTGGACTAGGCCAAAGTTCGACATCTACAACGCCGGAATAGTCAAGACCTCAGGTCTAAGGCATCGTGACAGGTGTACAGGAGAGGCTAGCTAATGACTAAAACCCATGCAGGACTCTTCGGGTCAGTCCAGCAACTTGTAACCCCTTACATAATTGCACCATCACTCTCGCGAAGCATCTTGTGCATGTATCTCTATACACCGAGGTCATGCTGGTCTTAGTTCATTCAAGTTCCCACTTGAATGAGCGACCAGGGACAGTTTAGACTAATTATCTCATAATTAATCAGGGATTGCTATCATAGTAAACATGCTAATAATATGATAACGACATAATTTATCATCTATAAATTAATCAAAACAATATATTTATACAAACACATAAAATGATTGGCCCTAGGGCACAATCTCCAACAGTGAGGTGAGAAAAGAAATTTACATCAAGAATTTAGGAAGACGACACGCAGGTCGTATATACCAAAAGTCCTAGAGCCATATCCAACACCATACTCATACATGAACAATTCACATATATATGTAAGCATACACGGTCATACAATCAACACAAAAACGATTTTCTTGATTGTGTTCAATTAGGGTTTGTGCAATTTAACATTATGCCCTCTTGAAGACTTCAAGAATCATATTCAAGAATTCGAATTATTGACCCAAAAATTTACAAATTCATAATTTTAAAATTTTCGACCAAGACTATATTTTCAAGAAAATTTTAATCAATCCAATTGATTACCCTATGTATCAAATACATAAATTTGCACCAAACTTTAGATTAGGTTCGAAAAATTCATGTGGTGGATTTTCACAAAATTAAGCATACGAATGAAAACTGTAAACATCCAACATACATCTCATGTACATCACAAAACTAGAATAAACACAAGAATAGCGTGGCTCTGATACCACTGTTGGGAAATTATAGAGCGAGCGCAGCGAAAAAAGTGTAAAAATTAAAATTTTTTTGCATAGCCTATAATTTCCTTCCAGGATCCACTAACTGTGTTTATACTAGTAAGGGAAGATGTATACCTAAATTTCAATCGGTGGCTTTGAAACTTGCGAATCCGAGAAGTCCACAGCAACGCGTGTCCTTCCTCTGCCAGTGATCCACACGAACAGTTTGGCAGACACCGAGGTGCTAGCCTCCAATCTCTTCTTCCCAAGAGATTACGGGAACCCAATCTACGAATCTTTGATGTTCAAGAACAATTCTTGAAACCCCAAGAAAAGGTGGCGCACAAATCAAGAACAATTCTTGATCACACTCAAGCCCAAAGTTTTAGGGTTTAAGTCAAACTTTCTCTCTCTCTTGAGAAAGTCGACTTTCTCTCTCTAAACTAGGGTAAGTCGAATTTTAGTCTCACGAAAAGGGGTAAGTCGACTTGGGGGGGTGTGTGTGTATTTATAGAGTTTCATTAGGGAATCACATTCCCTAACTCATGAAATTAGGGAAATGCAATAAAGAAATAGGGGTTCCTAAAATCTTGAATTATGATATTACACTAATATTATAATTCAAAACTAAAAGGCAATTTAAATTTAAATTTCAAGATCAAATCTTGAAACTAAATCTTGAATGCTCAATCCCCATTGGTCATGAGGATTTGAATTCTTAATTAAAATATTACATTAATATCTTAATTTGAAATTCAAAATGCAATCTTGAAATCAAAATGCAAGATCAAATCTTGCTCATTGGATCTAAGCCATGCGTCATCCTCCACCTATTTTATAGGAATTTAATAATTAAAATAACAACCCTAACTCTTAGGGAGTTATAACCAACTTATTAATTTCCCTAACAAATTGAATTAAAATATTACCCTAATATCTTTAATTCAAATTTGAATCTTGAATTCAAATTCCCTAACAATATTGAATTAAAATATTACCCTAATATCTTTAATTCAAACTTGAATCTTGAAATCAAATTCAAATCTTGATTTAAATTAACAAAATAATTTTATTAATTAAAACCAAGAAGAGGCGCCACCCTCTCTCTTTCTTGTCATCCAATATTAAAGAATTTAATAAATCAATAATCCCTTAACTTTTAGAAAGCTTATTCAATTTATTATTCCCTAATATTTTAAAAAAGAATTCAATTGTAAATAGATTAATCAAATTAACTATTTAACAATTAATATATTTAAACTTGTCTAACAAATTTAAATATCATAAATGTAGATTTAATTTAAGACAAGACATCATGTCCCAGACATTCAACGATGTCTTAAATTGTGTCACTAAAGTGACCCACGAATTAAACCCTAACTCGTGTCCCATTATGGTATCTTGATCCTGCTCGTGTGTGACCCAGCAGGCCTCACGTGAAGTTGGCAGCAAGCCATCTCTATGACTCACAAGTCGAGAGCGGACTCTAGCAAGCCATCACGACTACCCAAAACACGTGAGTTATCACTTTAACATTAATGACTTAACCTTAGTACCACCTTGTCTCAATCCCGATTGTCACACGATATTTTGGTCATGGATAAGGCACGGGAAAGTCATCCTTAACCCAAACCATAACTTTCTCGATTCCTTGAGTTAGTCCCATTTCCTTGTGTGGCCACACATTCCTTGGACAGACTCATCGAGGGGCCCAGTTAAATATCTCTCAACTTAATGAGGGACAAAATTCCTTCTTGGTCAACCACATTCCTCAGCACGGTAAACAACCAAACCCGTACCTAGCCTGTATGGCTACCCTATTTCGGGCAACGTTGGACTAGGCCAATTTTGACATCTACAACGCTGGAATAGTCAAGACCTCAGGTCTAAGGGCATCGTGACAGGTGTACAGGAGAGGCTACCTCATGACAAAACCCATGCAGGACTCTCCGGGTCGGTCCAGCAACTTGTGACCCTATACATAATTGCACCATGACTCTCGTGAAGCATCCCATGCGTGTATCTCTATACACCGAAGTCATGCTGGTCTTAGTTCATTCACATTCCCACATGAATAATCGACCAGGGAAAGTTTAGAATAATTATCACATAATTAATCAGGGATTGTTGTCACATTAAACATGCTAATAATATGATAACGACTCAATTTATCATCTATAAATTAGTCAATCAATATGTTCATACATATAAAATGATTGGCCCTAGGGCACAATCTCCATCAGTCGTTATCATATTACTAGCACGTTTACTGTGATAATAATCCTTGAATAATTATGTGATAATTATTCTAAAATGTACCTACACTAGGTACATCCATTAATGTGTCTAATCCCCATCGACGTTACATGGCGTTCATGTACGACCCGTGCAAGAGGTTTCATAAGAAGATCGGCAACATTATCCTCGCCTTCTACTCTACATATCTTAACATCACCTCTGTCAACCATCAAGGTGATAACGTCTGAGTATATGTTTGGTCCTTTAATACCACAGTTGGAAAATAGTGGGGATCAAATCCCACCTGGTGCCGTTCCTGTCTACACAGGGTGACCACCAAGCGCACCTCAGACACTAGTTTTACGGTCTGCGTCTCCACGAGACCAACCCTATCATCGGGACCGTTATATACTCAGGCTCCATTGTAGAATCAGCAATCGTGCTCTGCTTGGAACTCTTCCAACTCACGCTGCCACCGTTCAGGAGAAACAAGTATCCAGACTGCGATTTAAAATCATCTTGGTCGGTTTGGAAACTGGAATCTGTGTAACCAATTACACATAGCTCTTCATCAGTTCCACCATACACCAAGAATTCATCCTCAGTCCTTCTCAAGTACTTAAGGATGTTTTTGACAGCGGTCCAATGATCGTCACCAGGGTCTTGTTGGAACCGGCTCGTCATGCTTAGGGAAAATGAAACATCTGGTCGAGTAAACAACATGGCATACATGATGGATCCTATTGCCGAAGCATAAGGGATGCCACTCATGCGCCCTCGCTCATCAAGTGTCTTGGGACACTGATTCTTGCTCAGGACTAAACAATGATTCATCGGTATGAATCCCTTCTTGGAATCCTGCATACTGAACCGTTTCAGTACCTTATCCAAGTACGTACTCTGACTTAATCCAAGAAGCCTTTGAGATCTATCTCTATAGATCTTGATGCCTAGAATGTAGACAGCTTCTCCTAAGTCCTTCATCGAGAATGATTTTCCCAACCAAGATTTCACAATCTCCAAGGTAGGAATATGATTTCCCATGAGCAATATGTCATCGACATAAAGCACCAAGAAAACAATCGTGCTCCCACTAACCTTCTTGTAAACACAAGGCTCATCAGGGTTTTGCAAGAAGCCAAACTCTTTGACTACCTCATCAAAACGATGATTCCAACTCCGTGATGCTTGCTTCAATCCATAAATGGATCTCTGAAGCTTGCACACCTTCTCTGGTTCCTATGGACATACAAACCCCTCAGGTTGTGTTATGTACACATCCTCGGGCAGCCTTCCATTAAGGAATGCTGTTTTGACATCCATTTGCCATATCTCATAGTCATAATATGCGGCTATGGCAAGGAGAATCCTAATGGACTTGGTCATTGCAACTGGGGAAAACGTTTCATCATAGTCAATACAATGACGTTGAGTAAACCCCTTTGCAACTAGCCTGGCCTTAAAGACATTAACGTTGCCATCCATGTCGGTCTTCTCTTTGAAGACCCACTTGCACCCTACGGCTTTTACACCTTCAGGTGGATCGACTAAGGTCCATACCTTATTGTCGTCCATGGATTGCATCTCTGCCTTCATGGCTTCGACCCATTTTTCAGAGTTGGGACCCACAATAGCTTCTTGGTAGGTGGTAGGCTCACCACGCTCCATGAGCAACACATCCTTGTTCTCAGTCATCAAAAATCCATATCTTTGAGGTTGAGAACGGGTTCTATCAGACCTTCGTGGCCCTTGTGTTACTGGAGGAGCTTCCACAACGTCTTGTGGCTCTTCTCTAGTTTCCATTTGCGCCTCTGAAGTGTCTTGTGGATCTTGAACCTGTTCAAGATCTATCTTACTCCCACTGTCTCTTTTGGAGACAAAATCCTTTTCCAAAAAGAATCCATTTCTGACTACAAACACTTTGTTTTCAGATGGGTAGTAGACATAATACCCCCTTGTTTCCTTGGGGTATCCCACAAACAAACACTTGAGGGATTTGGGAGACAGTTTATCGTTAAGCCGTTGCTTAACATAAACTTCACATCCGCAAACCTTGAGGTAAGACAAACTAGGCCTCTTCCCAGTCCATGTCTCATATGGTGTCTTCTCAACTGCCTTAGACGGAACACGGTTAAGTGTAAAACCAGTAGTTTCTAGAGCATGCCCCCAAAAGGATGGCGGAAGATCAGCTCGACTCATCATAGATCGGACCATATCTAGTAAAGTCCGATTCCTCCTCTCAGAAACACCATTCCACTGTGGAGTTCCAGGAGGGGTAAGTTGTGAGACTATCGCACAATTTCTAAGATGATCAATGAACTATTGGCTCAAATACTCGCCTCCTCGATCAGATCGAAGGACTTTGATTTTCTTGCCAAGTTGGTTCTCTACTTCACTTTGAAATATTTTGAACATTTCAAAAGACTCTGACTTGTGCTTCATTAGGTACACATAGCCAAACCTACTGAAGTCGTCAGTGAACGTTATGAAGTAGGAGTAACCACCCCTAGCTTGAGTACTCATGGGTCCACATACATCACTATGTATGATTCCCAATAAGTCAGGTGCTCTCTCACTGTGTCCAGTGAAGGGCGCCATCGTCATCTTACCAAGTAAACAAGATTCGCAAGCATCATATGATTCAAAATCAAATGAACTTAGAAGTTCATCTTTATGGAGCTTCTCTAGGCGTTTCTCGTTTATATGGCCTAAACAACAATGCCAAAGGTACGTAGGATTTGATTCGTTAATCTTAATCCTTTTGGTATCAATGTTATAGATATTGTTATCGTGTTGTCGTTCTAATTTTAAGACGTAACGATTATCTTGCAAATCACCATAAGCAAATAAAACATCTTCTTTATAAATAGAACACTTTCAATTGCCGTTTATACATGTAAAACCTTCCTTATACTAATAAGAAAGGGAAACAATGTTTGAACTCAATGAAGGTACATAATAACAATTATATAATAAGCCCAGAGGGAAACACAAGCTCGTATGTTCCCACAGCAACAGCAACAACTCTTGCTCCATTGCCCACATGTAGGTCCACCTCGCTTCTGCCCAGCTTTCTACTGTCTCTAAGACCCTTCACATTAAATGTGAGAACCACATGCTGTATCTAATACCCAAGTGGTTAAAGTAGAAAAGTGAACGTCTATAACGAAGATACCAGAAGTAGAGACCTCACCGCTCTTCTTCTTTTGATCTTCCAAATACAATTTGCAATTCCTTTTCCAATGTCTTGGCTTTTGGCAGGAAAAGCAAATCGCATCCCTTGAAGGCTTTGCCTTCTTGGCAGGTTTTGGGTTAGGCTTGTCCCCTGGCTTGGTCTCACCAACCGGGGCTTTACCCTTCCTCTTTCCTTTGCCCTTCCCTTTCCCCTGGTTTTTCTGAACCATCAGGAAAGCAACATCCACAGAGTCATTGAAGTGCTTCTCATAAGCAGTTCTTTGAGCTCTTGGACCGTCATCGGCAGGCTCTTCAGGGGAGGGTTTTCTAGGACATAGAACTTCCTTTTTTGGGTGAGAACGATTCTCAGATTTCGAAACCAGTCAAGGAAGTTTGTCCCATTCAACTTATCCTTCTCAAGGATAGATCGCAGTGACAACGCTGAACTTATATTGTTTGCCATTGATTCTACAACTAAGATATGAAAGTTAATTAGCAAAAAGGTCCACCATTTTATAAAACCCAGAAAAATTATTATTAGTGGCTAAGATCCATATTTCACCAAAGTTTACCGTTGCTTGGGCGATCATGCACCCTTAGGTTATTTACGGAGGTAACTCTTTACCAATCACATCACATGTGACTCTTAGATCTTTATGGGACTATATCATCGTATGATACTTATTATGGCATGTTTATCCCATCTAATGCCTTGAGGTCCAAATTCGATTAGATAACCCCATTAAGTCACACAATAAAACTCGTGAATGGCCAGGCTCAAAACAACGAGGCGGAAGCCCAACCCTATATCATCAAGGTCCACAAAACACAAGTAGCTTGGGCTATCACCGCATCCAATAAACCAAGATTTCAATAAGGCATTGCGTCGAATCTTCCATTCACCCGTGTCTCCTCAAGATAAAAGTAGATACATGTAGCTTGGGCTATCACCGCTCCACAATGATCGAGATTTTAACAGGGTGTTTTATTGATGGCATTAAAACTTAAGATTTAAAAGGGTTCAATTTTAAATTCAATTTTGGTTCAATTTCAAATCCAATTTTAAAATTAAACGAGTGTGCCAAGTATTTATCGCCATGTATCACATATATATAAACACATGCACGAATTTTGTATCTCATACAAAATCCTACGCTCGTATCGTATACGTGGTTGTGCGTAAAAATATAAAATCGCATGTTAAACTCACGAACCCTAATCATGCATCTACCGCCATTTGCATCACATACAAATAATCTAAATGCATAAAAATAATCGTGTTTAGATATGGCCCATCTACCCTAAATTCCCTCAAGCCAATGAGAGAATCTTTCTAAAAAAAAAAAGAAAATTACATTGTGAAACCTCATTTAAACATATGAGGGGAGTGAGGTGAGAAAAGAAATTTACATCAAGAATTTAGGAAGACGACACACAGACCGTATTTACCAAAAGTCTTAGAGCCATATCCAACACCATACTCATACATGAACAATTCACATATATATGTAAGCATACACGGTCATACAATCAACACAAAAACGATTTTCTTGATTGTGTTCAATTAGGGTTTGTGCAATTTAACATGCCCTCTTGAAAAATTAAGTCTTGCATCAATAATTAAAGAATTCAAGAATCATATTCAAGAATTCGAATTATTGACCCAAAAATTTACAAATTCATAATTTTAAAATTTTCGACCAAGACTATATTTTCAAGAAAATTTTAATCAATCCAATTGATTACCCTATGTATCAAATACATAAATTTGCACCAAACTTTAGATTAGGTTCGAAAAATTCATGTGGTGGATTTTCGCAAAATTAAGCATACGAATGAAAACTGTAAACATCCAACATACATCTCATGTACATCACAAAACTAGAATAAACACAAGAATAGCGTGGCTTTGATACCACAGTTGGCAATTTATAGAGTGAGCGCAGCGGAAAAAGTGTAAAAATTAAAAAAAAATTTGCATAGCCTATAATTTCCTTCGAGGATCCACTAACTGCGTTTATACTAGTAAGGGAAGATGTATACCTAAATTTCAATCGGTGGCTTTGAAACTTGCGAATCCAAGAAGTCCACAACAACGCGTGTCCTTCCTCTGCCGGTGATCCACACGAACAGTTTGGCAGACACCCAGGTGCTAGCCTACAACCACTCCATTTTGTTATATTGTAGAAGATTGCATCAATAGTTTATTGTAGATGGATATACGAAGATTGAGGCTCAACGTCTTCTATTCATTCGACTGAATCAAAAACACTCTGATCTGAACTTTATCAATGCTTAACTGATGCACTTCTTCATGGTGATAGAATTGCATCCTCTCTTGGTAAACAAATTATTCTTCCATCAAGCTTCACTGGAGGAAGTAGATACATAGGGCAAAATTTCTTAGATGCAACGAAAATTTGCAAATGGGCTGGGTGCCCTGATTTTCTTATCACTTTCACATGCAACCTAAATTGGCCTGAGATTCAACGATTTGTGCACAGTAGAGACCTTCGACCAGAGGATAGACCAGACATTCTCACAAGACCGTTCAAGATCAAATTGGGACACTTAATGAAAGATTTGAAGAATGGCTTATTGTTGGGAAATTACAGAGCGAGCGTAGCGGAAAAATTAAAAAAAAAACTTTAAATATGCTAACTCTGTGATTCCTTCCAGAATCCACTAATTATATTTATACCAGTATAGGAAGATGTATACCTAAATTTCAATCGGTGGCTTTTGAATTCGCGAATCTGAGAAGTCCAGCGAGTGTCCTTCCTCTGCCGGTGATCCACACGAGCAGGTTGGCAGATGCCCAGGTGCTAGCCTCCTTCACTTCTTCCCAAGTGAATACGGGAACCAAATCTACAATTCTTGAATGATTAAGAACAATTCTTGATCTCAAGAACGAGGTGGCGCAACTCACACACAAAAACCCTAGAATTATAAGGTCTAGGTCGAACTTTCCCTCTCTAAGAAGAAAATTGACTTTCTCTCTCAAAACTAGGGTTAGGTGAAATTTTGACTCTCAAAATAATGCACTAGGCGACTTTGCCTAATGTGTGGGCATTTATAATTTCCTCATTCCTAAAATTAGGGAATTACTAATCTAATTAGTGGATCCCTAAATTCTTGAATATAATAATCTCATAATTAATATAATTCAGGGAATCCCTAAATCTTGATTTATAATATTACACTAATATTATAATTCAAAACTTAAGAGGCAATTCGAATTTGAGGTTCAAGATCAAATCTTGAAACCAAATCTTGATTGCTCAAACCCTATTGGTTGGAATGAGTCATGAGGGATTGATTTTATAATTAAAACATTACCTTAATATTTAAACCCTAAAATCGACTTGCATTATTTAAATTCAAAATGCAAGATCAAATCTTGCACTCCAAGATTCAAAGAATGCGCCACCCTCATGCATTTTTAAGGAATTTAATAAATCAAAATAACAACCCTAACTCTTAGGAAGTTATAACCAACTTATTTATTTCCTAACAATATTGAATTAAAATATTACCCTAATATCTTTAATTCAAACTTTGAATCTTGAAATCAAAATCAAATCTTGAATTCAAATTCAAATCTTAATTCTAATTAACAAAACATTTTCATTTATTAAAATCAATAAGTATGAGGCGCCACCTCACTCTCTTATCCTCTAATATTAAAGAATTTAATAAATCAATAATCTCCTAACTTTTAGGAAGCTTATTTAATTTATTATTCCCTAATATTTTAAACAAGAATTTAATTCTAAATAGATCAATCAAATTAACTATTTAACAATTAATATATTTAAACTTGTCTAACAAATTTAAATATCATAAACGTAGATATTATTTAAGACAAGATTTCATGTCCTAAGACTTTCAACTATGTCTTAAATTGTGTCACCAAAGTGACTCACGAATTAACCCTAATTCGTGTCCCAATACAGCATCTTGATCCTGCTCGTGTGTGACCCAGCAGGCCTCATGTGAAGTTGGCAGCAAGTCATCTCTATGACTCACAAGTTGAGAGCGGACTCTAGCAAGCCATCACGACTACCCAAAACACGTGAGTTATCGTTTAAACAAAACCGTTTTAACCTAAGTACCAACATGTCTTTATCCCTATTGTCACACGATATTTTGGTCATGGATTAGGCACGGGAAAGTCATCCATAATCCAAACCATAACTTTTTCGATTCCTTGAGTTAGTCCCATTTCCCTGTGTGGCCACACATTCCTTGGACAGACTCATCGAGGGCGCCAGTTAAATATCTCTCATCTTTAATGAGGGACAAAATTCCATCTTGGTCAACCACATTCCTCAGCACGGCAAACAACTAAATTTGTACCTAGCCTGTATGGCTACTCTGCTACGGGCAACGTTGGACTAGGCCAAAGTTTAGTATCTACAACGCCGGAATAATCAAGACTTCAGGTCTAAGGACATCGTGACAGGTGTACAGGAGAGGCTAGATCATGACTAAAACCCATGCAGGACTCTCCGGGTCGGTCCAGCAACTTGTAACCCCTTACTCATTGCACCATGACTCTCGTGAAACATCTTTATGCGTGTATCTCCATACACCGAAGTCATGCTGGTCTTAGTTCATTCACATTCCCACATGAATAATCGACCATGGACAGTTTAGATTAATTATCATATAATTAATCAGGGATTGTTATCATAGTAAACATGCTAATAATATGATAACGACATAATTTATCATCCAGAATTAATCAAAACATATGTTTATACATATAAAATGATTGGCCCTAGGGCACAATCTCCAACACTTATTTGGTCGAGTTAGAGGAAGTAAGATATATTGCATTTAATTCAAAGATTTGCTTTAATATTTGATTAACTTTATTGTTCATGGAGACATCTTGGTCATTGAGCTAATATTTTTTTATTTTTAATTACCAGTCTTTTATACTGTGGAGTTTCAAAAACGTGGGCTACCACATGCATACATTATTTTGTTTCTATATCCGGAGGATAAATTCCCAACGATAGAAGACATTGATCGAATTATCTGCATTGAAATTTCTGACAAGCAACTAAATCCAATTTTGCACAAGAATGTGAAAAACTTCATGATTCATGGACCATGTAGTTTCGCATACCAAAAATCACCTTGCATGAGTGATAGCAAATGCATAAAGCATTTTCCAAAAAAGTTTGTTGCAAAAACTAAGGTTGATGAAGATGGATTCCCAATATATAGAAGACGCGACACTGGTAGAACCATTCTTAAACATGGGGTAAAATTAGATAACAGATATGTAGTTCCTTATAATCCACTTCTGTTGATTAAATACCTGGCTCACATCAATGTGGAATGGTGTAATCAGGTAAGATCGATCAAGTACTTATTTAAGTATGTTAATAAAGGGAATGATAGGGTGATAGCTGCATTGTATAAAACGAATCCCAACTCTGACAATCCGGAAGTTGTGGACAAAATTAAGGCCTATTGTGATTGTAGATACATTTAAGCTTGTGAAGCAGTTTGGAGGATTTACATGTTTGATATTCATTATAGACAACCATCAATTGAACAACTCAGTTTCCACCTTCCAAATCAACAAGTGGTTGTATATGAAAATGGAGAAAATCTAGATATAGTCATTAATAAACCTCTAGTGAAAGAAACAATGTTTATAGCATGGATGAAACACAATGAAAAGAATACTGACGGAAGAGAACACACATATGCTGATTTTCCAACCATATTTGTTTTCAAGCATCAACTACAAAAGTGGGTGCCAAGACAACAAAGATTTTCATTAGGCAGATTACATATTGTTCCACCAAACTCCGGTGAGGCTTTCTACCTCAGAATATTGCTTAATAAAATAAAGGGAGTTACATGTTTTGAAGACATTAGAAGAATTAACGAGGTCATATATCCATCATTCAAGGAAGCTTGCTTTGCACTAGGATTAATTGATGATGATAAAGAGTTTATTGAAGCAATCAAAGAGGAATCCACTTGGGCTTCTACAACATATTTGAGAAAACTTTTTGTGACTATGCTTCTTACCAATACTTTGACAAGCGCAAATGTTGTTTGGAATAAGAAAAGTCATCTACAATGTGAAGATATTAGCTACGAATGTCACAATGGATTGCAACTGCAAGGTGTTTCTCCTATTTACTTTTAGACTATTCTTATAGTTATCTTAGTTGCCAAACTCAACTATTTATCTTAAATATTCAGAGACTTATATAAAATTTTGTTTGTCCATTGGCATATAAACGTTGCATAATTTGTAATAGTTTATGATTCGCAACTAATATTCAACTCCTTGTTTCTTGAAGCTCCCAAAAGATGCAAAAAGACATTGGACACCAGACACACTTAGGGACTAAAATGCTAATCCTCCCTGACTAGTTTGGGCTTAAAGTGCTATAAATATGAGGCTCATTTATGATAATCTACTTGATTTTTTATGTGAAACTCTTTGTATTATGCTAGAGAAGCTCTTATATTTCTGTTCTATTAGCTTTGTACTTATTCTTTGTGACTTTACCTCTTACTATGGCTCTTTATACTTTTTCTAGTTTTTTATATATACAAGTTCTTTCAAGACTACCTATGTAAAACGTTTGAGGTGACCCTCTGTGATTGAAGTTGTGCATCTTTTATAGTTGTTTGGGAACTTCTAAGGGTTTTACTTATTATTTGATATATTGTACTTGTATAAAGAAGCAAAAATGACTAGTGATATTTCTAAGGGTTTTACTTTAAATTATTTGATATTTGATATATTATTTCTAAGTGATATTTGATATATTATTTGATATCACTTCTAAGGGTTTTACTTATTATTTGATATATTTTGTTGCCTCTTGAAGAAGCTAACTTATCAAATTCATTTTCTTTAAATTATCAATTCAACCCCTTAGTGATATTTTGACCAACAAAATGACTAGTACATAAAGTGTTCTAAATTGTATAATTCATGAAAGGAAAATATATGATATAGATATATAACAGAACTCCTCCCATAATATTGTTTTGCCAAGTTTCCAAAAAATCATATCTTGAAGCATTAATGTTTCTTATTCTTAAGCACAAGTTATAAAAATGGTAAAAAAATCTACTTTGGTCCCTAATGTTTACCTTAAGTTCCATTTTAGTCCTTAATATATTTTTGGGTAAATTACACTTTGGTACCCATGTGGTTTGACCCCATTCCACTTTGGTACCTTGTGTTTTAAAACGTGACACTTTGGTACCTTGAGGTTTTGACCGTTAACACTTTGGTACCTTGAAACATTTTTTCTATTAAATTTGGACGGAATTTCGCGCTTACATCTCATATGCCTCACCAAAACTCCATTTCGAAGAGTCGAGAGAAATTCGAGAGATGTTTTTTGAAATACAGATTGTGTTTAATCTTTGTTTTGGCCAAAAGTTGGAGAAAATCGAGTTTTGATGAGGCATGTGAGATGCACGTGCGAAATTCCGTCCAAATTTAAGGGAAACATTGTTTCAGGGTACCAAAGTGTTAATGGTCAAAACCTCAGGGTACTAAAGTGTCACGTTTTAAACCACAGGGCACCAATGTGGAATGGGGTCAAATCACAGGGTACCAAAGGGTAATTTACCCTATTTTTTTTATTCCATTTTGGCCCTTAATGTTTCCAAGAATTTTCATCATCGGTCCCTAACTATTGAATATATGATCATATGTCTCTTGTTTCAAACTTGAATGCGATTAAATTAGAGCTACATGTTAAATTTGATGATTTTTTTCTTTGCTCAGTTAAAGTCATCGAAAAAAGGGTGAAATCGGGCATGAAATCGAGCCTGCATATGAGTCAATTATTTCATGAATTTGGTCATATATCTCTCGTTTCAAGCCCGAATGCAACAGAATCAGAGCTACAAGTTACTCTTGATGAGTTCTTTCTTTGTCTAGTTGGAACCATTGACAAATGAAGACAAATAGTTCTCCGAAAGTTAGTATTGATGTTTTGACCAAACTCACTTTCGGTGTACTATTTGACCTCGTTTGCCAAAAATCCCAACTGGATAGAGAAAGAACTCGTCAAGAGTAGTTTGTAACTCCATTTCGTTGCATTCGAACTTGAAACGAGAGATATATGACCAAATTTACTAAACAAGCGATGCATTTTGCAGACTTGGTTTGACTTCGTTTGTCGATGGCTCCAACTAGGCAAAGAAAGAACTCATCAAATTTAACTAATAGCTCTAACTTAATCACATTCAGGTTTGAAATGAGAGAAATATGGGCATATTTAATAGTTAGGAACCAATGATAAAACTTTTAGGAAACATTAAGGACCAAAACAGAACAAAAAAATATTAGGGACCAAAACGGAACTTAGAGTAAACATTAAGAACCAAAATAGGTTTTTGAGAAAAATAGAGTATGAGGAAGAAGATTTTGTGGGTTTTAAGGCATGAGCAATTCACTTTCTTCTAAGAGATTATGACTGTTCTGTAGGAGGATCCACAATATATTTCTCTCATGATACAACAAAACCCTTAGAACATGTTTATTTATAGTGTATGTATAGGCACTACAAACAGACATGGTTGTTTATTTGAATGAGTACTTCCAATAGGCATATTTGTCTGTTTAAACAGTTGTTTTATTTAGAATTTAAAATAATTTATTAATCTGATTGAATTTTAATTTGAAGTCGAAGTCCCGAGTCCAAGTGTTTATATATATATATGTATATATATTAGGGTAAATTACACTTTTGTACCATGAGGTATAGATCAGTTATACTTTGATACCATGTTTATTTTAAAAGTGACATTTTGGTACCATGTTCTATTCGTCGTAGCACTTTGGTACCCAAAATTTTTTTTCGTTACCTCTTGAAGGAAAAAAGCACATGCATGTGCATTGTCAAAAACACGAAACTCATCATCCTAAATTTAGATTTCACGATTTAGCCTCCGATGGTGAATCGTGAAATCTAAGTTTTGAAAGGTGAATTTTGTGTTTTTACCCATGCATATGAGTATATGACCTGCACGTGCTTTTCTCTGACAAAAGGTAACAAAAAAAGTTTTTGGTACCAGAGTGCTCATGGCGAATAGAACAAGATATCAAAATGTCACTTTTAAAAGAATAATGTACCAAAGTGGAACTGGTTCATACTTCAGGATACTAAAATATAATTTACCCTATATATTATATATGTCACACATATTAACACACACATACATACATATATATATATATATACATTATTTAATTGCATAATTCATATTCTAAAATATATACAATAAAGTACTTTTTAATTTACCCAATGTGAAATTTTTTTTATCCTTATATTTCAAACTACTCAACGACAAGCAGTGGCTCAAAGATCCTTAACCATAACTTGATCAAAAGTATATCTCTCTCATGCACCTCTCACAATCAATTATGATCTAACAACAAAAAATAAAAAAGTTACGGATTACTCAACTTAATTAAAACATTTCAGTTGAATTAAAATAACTAACAAGTGATTGGTCAATTACAATGTCTCGACTTTAGGTCTTAATAAAGCCATTTTCATTAGGAGAACTTTATCCCTATCATATATTGGTTGACACTATGATGATGTCCACACACATATATATATATATATATATAATGACATAAATTAATAATTTAGTCGCTAAAAATTCACCAAGTTGACAACTTACTTCGTAAAAAATTGAAATATACAATTTAATCCTTAAAAGATCAAAATATTATATTTGTTAATCCTTTTTATAATTCCAATAATATACCGTTTCAATCTTTTCAAGACGGCCAAAGTATAAATTTAGTGCCTTATCTTTTGGTCAGGTTGCAAATCAGACCCTTATCTTTTTTTCTTCTTTTGCATATTTGGTCCCTTATCTTTGGTTAAGTTGTAAATTTGGTCTCATATCTTTGCAAAAAATTTCACCATTAGTCCCACCCTAAATTTTGTCCATTTTCCTTCATTAAATATAGTGTGGATAGCTAACTTTGAGGAGATTTTAGTCCCTTATCTATAGGATAAGTTGCGATTTTGATCCCTTATCTTTAGAATAAGTTACGATTTTGGTTACATATATATATATTTGCAATTATGGTCCCCACGTCAGTTGTCCACATCACACTTAACGAGAGAGATGGACAAAACTTAAAGTGGAACTAACGATGGAACCTTTTACAAAAATGTGAAACTAAATCTACAAGAAAAAACAAAGAGCCAAATCTACAACCTGACCAAAGATAAGGACCAAATATGGAAAAAAAAAGGATAAAGGTCTGATTTGCAACCTGACTAAAAAATAAGAGACCAAATTTAAATTTTGATCTTTCAAAACTAAAAGAGTATAACATTTTAATCATTTTAAGATTAAACTGTATATTTTAATCTTTCAAAAATTAAATTATTAATTCAGTAAACTTTCAATAATCCAATTATTAGTAAATATATATATACACACACTTTTTGTGATGCTTCTTGTTTTTCTTCTTTCTTCCATTGCTTTTGGAATTGACATCTCGTCTACTCAGAGCAAATAGATACTCATATCATATATGCATATATATATATATATATATACACACCCACACACATATATACTAGAGGCTTTGCATGTAAAATAAATGAGGAACTAAATCGTTAACTCAGTAAAAAAGAAGGGATCAAATAATAATTTTTCTCTTATTATTAATTTTGTACTATAGTTTTAAAATTTGGACGACCAGAAAGGGGTGGAGCCATATAATATAAGATATATATATATATATATATATATNTTAGTTGATTTATTAGTTCTGAACACTCCCAAACAAGAATGTTCTATTGTTCCAAAAAAAAAAAACTATTAAGAGTTCTTAAAATATTTATAATTTAGGGAAGATAGAGTTATAATTGATTTAATTCTTTAATTAAAAAGTTAAGTTCAATTTAATGATAAATATATTTTTTTAACATTATATCAATTATAAAATATAATATCAATACAATTTAAAATTACATAAGACTTTTTATAAAATTTCAATTATTGTTAAAGACTAAATTAATTATAATTATGTCTTTGAAGGACTAAGCTAAATTTATAATTTTATTTTTATTGTCTAAATCAAGACGTTTATCATACTTTAGAATTTGATGACTTTATTGTCCCGCAGGAAACATTTATCATAATTTGTAACTTAAATTATTAATCTATTCAAATATTTATCAAAAGTTATTATTATATTTCAATAATTATTTACGAATAGAAAATAAAAATAAATTTTATTTTTTACAAAATGATTCGTACAATATATATTATCAATAACCAATTTCTACATTCGTGAAAAATTCCTTACAAATTTTATTCATCCGAATAAAGAATGTGTGCCGACTTTCCATTTTTTTTTTTGGTGAGTAATCTTCTTTTTTTCGTAGAATTTGGTGAGTAATCTTCACTTTCCAATTTGTTTGAACTTTTTTTTTTTGGCCAGATTTGTTTGAACTTTGAACCTTCCATAAAATCCAGCCACCATATCTACATTCCAATAATCCCATTTTCATATAATAATGAGGATTTACCTGACATGTATCATTAAGGCATATTTTAAGATTTCTTCTGATTGGTTAGCAGAGTATCTCATATCTTGAAATCTACGAAAATTCATTTAAAAGATAATTTTTAATGTTTTGAAAATTCAGTTGACCAATCAAAATAAACCTTAATATGTGCCCTAAGGACACATGTTAGAAGGACCCAAATTATAAAGCTTTTGAGAAAAGTAACTAACAAATATTAATAGATATTGCTAATGCCATATAATTAATGGAACATTGCCCATAATTTGTCTTTATCTATATATATATTGCTTCCCTATCTCTTATTAATTTTTTCTTCCTACTCATTTTATAATGTTATTGTCAAGTTGATTTAGGGTCTGTTTGGAAGGATTATAATTTGATTAAATTATAATCAAATTATAAAAAATCAGATTATAGGTTGAAATGTTGTTTAGGTAATAATTTGTAAAAAGGAGAATTTTAAGTGTGAAACTATATAAATAGATATGTAATGATTATTGTTAGTAAGATAGAAGAGTATAGAAATTGATAAATTGTAGAGGTAGAAATGGAAGAAAAAGTTTAAAAAATCTTTTTAGAAATTGTGAATGATAAAAGTTGTTTGGACCAAATTATTAGAAAATTGATTATGCTTTTTGTGAATTTTTTTCATGGGAATTTGGAACAATCTAATCATTAGGAAAAAAAAAAACATTTTTGTTAATTATTCTATTTGATTTTTTTTTTACATGTTAAGATTACAATTACCTAATGTTGTCCAAATAAATAAATACTAGAGGTCGTTTACTTTTTGGTCCTTCATTTTGTATCGACTCAACGAGTCGCTAAAAAAATATAAATCGATTGGTTAATGAATCTTGTAATAGTGAACAATTTGGTCCTTGTGTTAAAATAACGATCATCATTCATCTTATACATATTACGATTTTTCTTATCTAATTTTGCCAAAAAATAGAATTTTTTAGACAAAAACTAGAATTTTGTTATCTAATTTTTACTGAGTATACGTATCAGTCCATAACGAATAAAATAAAAGTTAGAAATGTATCGAGTTGTTCCAAAATAGTCCTGAATGATTTTCTTTTCTTGTGTTAAAAAACATACGAGTTAGTTGGTTCCTGTAATATTAAAATCGTGAACGATTTGGTATTTAAGTTAAAATAATTATCATCGTCCATATCATACTTTCTAGGGGTGTTCAGCGGTTCGGGCCAACCCGCCAACCCGCAAAAACCAACCCAACCCGCAGGTTTGGGTTGGTTTGGTTTGGGCTGGCGGGTTGGTTTGGTTTGAAAATTCCTAGCCCGCAGTGGTTTGGGTTGGGCTGCGGGTTTCAGAATTCTGAGCCCGCTCAACCCAACCCAACCCGCCAACCCGCCACTTATGTATTTTTTATTTTTTT
>QANZ01009982.1:45279-79798 GCA_003254925.1 Chamaecrista fasciculata
AGCCCCAACCAACCCGCCCTAAACCCAACCCAACCCAACCCGCGAACACCCCTACTTTCTCTATATTACAATTGTAATTATTTAATTTCGTCAAAATACATTTTAGAAAAAAAAATTAATTTTTGGATGATCTAATTTTTATCGAATTAATGCATCAGTCTCTAATAGAGAAACTAAAAGTTAGAAACATACCAAGTTGTTTCAAAATAGCCACGAACCATTATCTAAAATCAAATTTTTAAATATGTTGACTGAATATGTTTTTAAATTTATATAATTAATTTTTTTAAGAAGAGGGATGGAATTTTCCTAATAATAAAATATAATATTAATAAATATTTAAATAAAAAGTAAATTATTATTTTATTAAATATTAAAGATAATTAAAACTCAAAGATTAATTATAATAATTTATAAAAAGAAAATATTAAAAATATTAGGTAAAAAGTGATGCGATAGAGAGATTGTTGTAAGTTTAATAAATAAAAGGTGATATAAAATGACTAAAATGTCCTTTTTGTATATTTGAATATGTAGCAACATGCTGTATGTTGTATATTTAAATAATTATAAATTATAAATATGTTTATAGAGATATGATAATAATTGAGTGTTGAAGATAATTAACTTTTATATATTATAATCTGATTTTTGGATAATCTGCAAACAAACAAGATTATTCTACTTTTTTTTCAAATTATAATTAAATATAATCTAATTATAATTTGTCCCAAACGGATCCTTATCATATAAAACTATATATATATATATATTATTAGAATCCATAATTAAACTCCTGAATACTGAAAAATGACAAAAACTTCATAAATTTTTAATTTTATGAAAATAAATTATTGTGTTAAAATTTATATTAAAAAAAAATCAAAATTTGATACTTTTTTAATTATTAGTTTCAATAATAGTTAATTTTAGGTTCAAATCAATGAAAAATACAATATATACTATAAAATTATAAAGAAATTTAATTCTTTAAAATGAATATTTTAATAAAAAGATATTTTACACAAAATTAATAATTCAGTAAAATTTTAATCACTTCAAAATTTCAAAAAAAATTTTGAACATTGATTAAAATTCAAAAATATTTTATGCATTTCATTTTTTGTTTTTGTTTTTTTTACAGAAAAGAGTTTCATTTACCAACTCAAATCAAAGTACTATCAACATGCAGCAATACATTTCAGGCATTTATAAACTCATTAGTTACATGATCGCCAAATTTTCTCCTTCAAAGGGCAATGACATTAGTTTCAAGGGAAGTCCAATAACACTTCAAATGAAAAAAAGAGCACAAATATGAATAATGATATCATTGTCCAAAAAAAAAATGAATAATATCTCTTATTAAAGCTCTGGTATAATTAATTTTGCTAACTCAATTCATTAGAAATCATTGTAGCAATTTTTTTTAGAATCAATTTTTTTAACCCCAGGAAAAAAAAAAGGGTAGACTTATTCTTTTATACAGGGTTACTACTTATTTTTGTTCAGTTGGTTGAAATTATTAATTTTGCTTTAAACCTAGTAAATATTGGAGGAGAAAGAACAGTTGAGGAAGGATACAGGATTGGGATTCATTTGTATGATACAAAAACACTTAATGCCTCTGTTTACTGCAAAGTCTTCTTTTCTCACTGGGAGGAAAATGATTGGAAATTGATACTATTTTAATTTCAAACTACCTATCCTTTCCATGACACAAAGGAATTGTATAAACTCATGTACATATGGAAAGCACAAGGCCATCTAAACAGCAATTTCATAATCAAACACTTTTGTAACTAAAAGCATACCACCATGTCTACGTTCTGATCTGACAGTTTCAAGAAATATTGGTAAAGCTACCTCGGCGCTGTCAAGCGAAAACTACTTAAAATTGACCAAATAAGAAAAAAGGAACTAAATATACTGTCTTGTTCCGACCAACAATGCAGTAACTTCATCTCTAACAAAGCACAAGGTTTGTTACCCTATAATTTTTTACCTTTTCATATGATTCATCCCTAATCAAGAACATGCAGAGTTTGGTGTAGGATCTCAGCTGCCTGCTCAAGCTCCTGCTTTGTAATGATGAGTGGCGGAACAAGCCTAACAACATTTCCTTTCCCAGCAGTTAAAACTAAAAGACCAGAATCTCGGCATGCATCAACGAAAGACGAGGCAGAAACATCCAAATCAATCCCTATTATTAGCCCAAAACCTCGAATTTCTCTGACATGTCGGTTTCCCTCCAACTTCTGTTTCAGAAGTTCTTTGAAGTAAGAACCTTTGCTAGCCACAGAGTCTAAGAAATCTGGTTTTGATATTTTGTTCAAGACAGCAAGAGCAGCATTACAAACGAGAGGACCTCCAGCAAAGGTGCTTCCATGGTCACCATAGTTTATAGCAGAAGCAATCCTCTCAGTCACCAAAACAGCTCCAATAGCGATGCCTCCAGCAAGAGGCTTGGCAAGGGTCATCATATCTGGAAAAACACCAAAAGCTTCATGCGCCCAAAGAAATCCTGTTCGTCCTAAACCACATTGAACCTAGAACATCACAAAAATTTAAGCCTGCTGAAAGAATAGAATAACCAAATATATGATTTATGCTTTGTTATTCTTGCATATACAAATTTAGTGCAGATTTACCATAAGAGAAGCATTCTACTTCTGTGGGGGAAAATTCTAATGCTGATATTTTCAAGTGATATGATAAAGCGAAAAATAAACAAAACATCATTTAAAATGATAAAAGTAAATAAATTGTGTTTCTACCTTCCATGTGCATATTTTTCAAAAGTGATGTAATAAAGGGGAAAATGGAATAACCAAATCTATGATTTATGCTTGGTTATTCTTAATAATACAGAATTTGTACAGATTCACCATAAGAGAAGCATTCTACTTCTGGGGAAAAAATCTAGCGCTGATATATTAACAAGTGATATATAATAGAGGGAAGAATAAAAAAATAAAACTCTTTTAAAATTGAAAGAAAATAAGTAATTAAACTGTCTCTAACTTGCATGTGCATGTTATTATTGATTTATGGAAGTACAAATATTAAGCTTTAAAAATGTATACCTCATCATAGACAAGGAGAGTCCCTGTCTCATCACAAGCTTTACGAAGAGCTTCAAGAAATTCTTTTGTAGCACTGTGTATTCCTCCTTCTCCTTGGACAGGTTCCACAAAAACTGCAGCTATTTTTCCCTGATGAATTAAATCAGTTGCTGCCTGGGCATTTCCATACTCTACAAAAGTCACTCCAGGCATAACAGGTTGGAATGGTGTTCTGTACTGCTCCTTGCTTGTAAGAGCAAGTGCACCCAAGGTTCTCCCATGGAAGCCATTCGTAAAAGCTATGAACTCTGTGGCTGGCTCATTCCCACCAGTACATGTGTGTCTATGATACTTCCTAGCAAATTTGATAGCTGCTTCATTTGCTTCAGTCCCAGAATTAGCATAAAATATACGATCAGCAAAAGAAGTTCCTACTAGTTTCTTTGCAAGTTCTACCTGCACCAATGCAGAAGATTTGTTGGACAAATGTGCACTGCTGACCAAGGTTGTCAAACTCGAGAGTAGAAACAAACTCATAAGAGGAAAGTGAGCCCGAAACATAAATATGACGAGTTTATCAATGCCAATAAATAGTCGAATAAAATATGTATTCATTAGATTTCAAATAACATGAATTTAAATGCAAAGAAAAACTTAAAATCATTGAAATCATAATCTAGTCCATACATAACTAATTAATATACATAAAATAACATTAAATATAAGAGAAACATCATTTAAATAAATAACTTTCACCTAAACAAGCATAGTCAACAAACCACAAAACTTAATTGATAAAAAAGTTGTATTCAATCAACTTTAGGACTTGAAGGAGAAGAGTGAAAACAACGAAAGAAGAATGTGAGAATTTGAAAGGTGAGAATACAAGAGTTTCAATGAATCATTATTGTTTGTATTTTCACTCATTCAGGTTAGAGTAATACAGTCAAATAAAAAAAAACATTATGAACTCTGAGTAATATGTTGGATTAGATCAACCCATGAAAAACCCATATAATATTTTAACAGATAAAAAGAAATTTAGACTTGCTATGATTAAATCCTTAACTCGTTGGTAAACTCATGAGTTGACCAAGTTTATGAGTTTACTTGAGATCAACTTGATTTTACAAAATGAGTTTGACGACAAGTCAACAAAAATTGACTATATATGTGTAAACTCTTAAAACTTTACTAGTTAACTCGAGTTTGACAACCATGATGCCAACAAATGCAAGACATGACCGCAAGTAATTCATTGGAAACGGCCCAACAGAACCTTCTATCTCATCTCTTGTTGGTGGTATCACAAAAGGCCACCGTGGAATAGGGCCCTCCAAGTGTTAAGTTGCATGCCAGCTTGCTGCACTCCAAACACGATACCTACCTCATGCAAAAGCAGAGACACCAAACAAGGAAGACAAGACAAACCTTACACTAGCTCTGGTACCATGTAAGCTAAGATATAAGAATGGAATTTATACATGCATATACATATATATATAGTAAGGAGAAAGTGTAGTAAAAATGAACTATAAAGGTTCAAGGCTGGGGCAGTGGGTCTAAAAAACTTTATGACAATTCATCCTTATGTTTAATAAAAATAAAAAAAAGTCATGAAAAGTTTGGAAGGTAGCCAGCTTCAAGACAATTTATAAAAGGTTTTTTTTTTCATGCAAAGCTAAATATATACACAAAATAAAATATGAAAAAGTGTGTTGTCTAACCCCTCTAACTAATTGATAAGAGAAGTCTTACTAATTCTTATTAAATTTTTCTTATTGATTAAAAAAACGGTTAGGCCTGTGTCTAGCCCACTTTTGCCTGTGTAAAAATTGGGCTAGCCCGGCCCGGCCTACCTTTTAAAACAGGTCAAATTTTTAACTCAACCTGTACATTTTATAACAGGCCAACCCATTCTTATAGCTCTAATAATAGGATTAAAATTCCTTAATTCTAGCTATAAACCCTCTAATTATAACTATTAAATGCCTAGTTCATGCTTAAGTCAACTATTTATTTACATCAAACATATACAATCAACGACATTAATTATATACAATGAACAATGAGTAGACTCCTTTGTAATTCAAAAATTTTCTTATCCTAATGGCTATTATAGATTGCCACTCAAATCTAGAATTCTCTAGCCATTAACAGTATCTTTTCCTTAATCCCTTTTCATAACTTTCAAGCAGCCATTCATAGAATCAACTTCTTTACCTTTAAATTTTCACATGCAACTCTATGCCGCTTCAAATCCTAACTCCATCAGGCCTATTTAAACATTATGAAGTTACTACCAGTTGATGTAATGATTTTACAGGCTTTCTAGGAAAATGATGTCAAATTAGCTTCATCTAAAATACAAGCATATCAACCATATAGTATGCACAAACCTGAGGAATTGAATAATACAGATTGCTGACATGAGTAAGAGTATTGGCTTGCTCAACCACAGCCTTAAGCCAGTCCTCATCTACATGCCCTAGTGCATTAACTGCTATCCCAGCAGTTAAATCTAAGTATTCTCGTCCTTCAACATCATACACCTTACACCCTTTTCCCCTCTCAAGCACAATTGGTGCTCTTGCATATGTTCCCACGAAAAGCTTGGCTTCTGCCTCAATGATTTCCTTAGTCTTCTTTCCAGCAGTATTATTTGCTTCATCTCCCACATTAAGACACATAGTCAAAGCCTTGCGAAATCTAATTTGAGTAGCTGTTTTTCCTCTCCCAAAAATGCTTTTCCTCTCTAAACTGAAACATGGCCCAACATTGCATGACAGTTGAGTAGATGAATAATTGAGAGAAAAGTGAACAGCACTCATTCCCGACTTCAACACCCTTCTTATCTGCTACAATTTTGAGAGAAAAAAATTATAAGAAATATAGTTTAATTTAAAGAGCTTCTTAAAAGTTGTAAAATTCAGAAAGGAACCTTAAGATTAAAAAATAAAAAATTCCACAAAACTACAAGTTAAGCAATTTTCTACAAAATTTTAAACACTACACACTCATCAAATAAAACAAAAGGAAAAATTTAATAATGTATACAATACAAAAAAGAAATCAAAATCAAGTATCTTTTGACATCCACCATGTGAGTCTTATTTTCTATGATGTAACTTGCCAGAAAAGCAAATACAAAAAATATAATATGTATTGCTTCACAAATATTTAAGAATTTAAATTATAATATGCAATAATAACTGGGGAATAATTTAAATGTATCATTCATTGATGATGATGAAAAGTTATGGTATGATATATAATATGATAATACAAAGTGGTAGTGTATAGAAAACTGAAATTATAAAAAAGCACTACTTCACTTTTTTCTATTCTATATTTTAAATAAAGAATTACTTGTTTTAAACTCAGTAACAGAGAACATCACATTCTATAATTCATCAAAGCTCCAGCAAGATTATAACCGAGAAAAGTAAATCAGAATCTTACCCACCTAGCTTGGAGCATAGGAAGCACCACAATGAACAAGAGAAACGAATGTACCCAACAATTATAAACGTAAATACAAATGCCCTGATTGAACTGATTAACTAGTTGACTTTGCAAGGGATAATGGGATATAAGCCAAAAAAAAAATCTCTTCCCTACCAATTCTAATGGTAGGGTCCCCAAAACAAATTTAAGCCACTAAAATAAGACTATGTGGCAGTTTACTCTGACAGACTCAAGAAAATTTGAAATGAACTGCACTGTCTTGAACCACAATCTAAGTGTGTAATAATTGTACAGTGGTGCTTATACTAAACTTGAGGAAAATCTTTCCTCTAATATTGTCATACAGTTTCTGGCTGGTTACCAATGTATTAATGATGGATCCTTACCTTCATATAATAAGGTGTATTCTATACTGGTAGGGGTGTTCAAATGACTGAATTTGGATTGGATGACTACAAAAGTCATCCGGTTAATCGGTTTTAGTCACAAAAATAAAAACATCTTTTCTACTTTAAAAAAGCAAGTTGTTTGCAAATTTATTGTCTGAAATTGCCCTTGTGATCTTTCTATATCTAAAACTATCTGTAGTTGAAAAAGGACTCAAAGGGGACAAAATTGACATTTGCCTCCATTTAGTTATGATAACATAGCCACTTGGGCAACACAAACCCTTTGGAAATCATTGTGTCTTTCTATGTAATTTCTCTAAAACTCAAGTCATAACATTTGGCACCCATAAGGAAAAATTACATCATTTCAATCTTTAGTAATCTTTAAGTTCCAATCAAAAATGACTCCAAGTAGGGCTGACCATATTCACAATCATCACCAATGAAATAGATCACTTCATCAAAATTCATCAGCCTGGGTATATGATTACTTCATCTAAATTTCATACGATCATTCTCTCCAGAAATGGAAGAAAGAGTATATGGTGATAGTATTTTAAATTACAAGTGTACCAAAAATTTCTCATCAATTCCATTTCTCTCTAATTTTGAATATCTCCTGAACAGAGAACCACTAAAAGTACATTAATTTATCCATAAGAGAGAACAAATTACAGTACTCAATTCAATTAGATGCAAATTTCTATCATAAAAGACACTGACGAACCGATTTGTGGAAACGGGCACCAAGATGTCAATCTCTTCATTCCAATCACAAGACAATACAACCCTTAAGATAATTATTTATAATTATACATGTGAGTGCAGTTAGGATGTGTGAAGAAAAAAGAGACAACAAGAAAAAGAAACACCAAAAAATGCAGACGAATTCACGAATACACCAAGACGAAAATCTTAAAAGAATGAAGCAAAACCTGAAAGAAGCAGAGACGACGAGACTAGCAACTCCACCGTCGACGAGCACAAACGACGACGACAAGCGGCGTTTTCCGACTTCTCTCGCGGCGTTTTCCGCTTCACACTCGTCGGTCCTCTAAATTGCGGCCTCTCTTCCTTACTGTCGACGGGGGTTAGGGTTTGGGCATGAGGAACTAAGGGATGGGTGGACTTAGAGAAGGCCAAATCTCAAATTGGTTCCTTATGTATGAGGTAGGTTTCAAATTGGTCCCTTATCTTTTATTTGTTTCGGATAGGTCCTATATGTTTCCATGATTTTTCAAATTGGTCCCAAAAATAATTAATGTGGTCGTATCTCTCTTATTTCAAGCTCAAATGCGATGAATTCAAAGCTACGAATTTCTTTCGACTAGTACTTTCAGACCATCAATAAAAGGAATTAAATCAAATCCCAAAAGTGGTTAACTCATTTCACAGTCAAACAATTGAAATTGATCATATTTCTCTCGTTTGAAGTTCAAATACGATGAATTTGAAGCTATATAATAACTCTTGAGGAGATCTTTCTCTGTCCAATTAAGAATTAGTATTTTTGGTACCAATTTAAGACGTCGTAGAAATATATAGGACCAATCTGAAACAAATGAAATATAATGGACCAATTTAAAATCTACCTCATACATAAAAGACCAATTTGAGACTTTGGCCATTTAGAGTATTATGAATTTGAGTTTGGATCGTAGAATACTAAAATTACTATTATACCCTTTATTTCATGACACTTAACGGATCAAATAATCTTTTTTACTAAAATTACTATTATACACTTTATTTCGTGACACTTAATTGCTCGAAATAAAAAAATAAAAAACTCATGGGTCATCTCCTTACAATTTTAAAACTCAAGGTATTATGTGCATATTACACTTTGGTACCCTGTGGTTTGACCCTATTTCACTTTGGTACCCTGTGGTTTGAAACTTGACACTTTGGTACCCTGTGGTATTCTCCATTAACACTTTGGTACCCTTTGGAGCTATTTTGTAATTTTAACCATAATAAATTTTACAAAAATTACATATTGACCCCAAAAAAATTTTAAATTTTTCATTTTAGTCCCTATATAATATGTATCCAGGGACCTATTTGTAATTTTTTGAAAATTTTTTGGGGTCAATATGTAATTTTTGCAAAATTTGTTATGGTTAAAATTACAAAATAGCTCCAAAGGGTACCAAAGTGTTAATGGAGAATACCATAGGGTACCAAAGTGTCAAGTTTCAAACCACAGGATACCAAAGTGAAATAGGGTCAAACCACAGGGTACCAAAGTGTAATTTACCCTAAAAAAAATAGGATCTATTTTGGGACCAATTATAATCTCTTTTGTTTTTGGCCAAACAATTATAATCTCTTAAAAAGGTGAAATAATACTATTTTTTTAGAAATTATCTAGATTATAATCTTAAAAATTAATTATTTTACTATTATACTTTTATAAATATATTTATAATTTATAATTATTTATATTTTAACATACATTCAAATATTCATAAAAAATACTTTAATCATTTTATATCACTCTTCTTTTATTACACTTATAACAATCTCTTTCTATTAAATTATTTTTATTTAATTACTTTAATATATATTTTTAAATTACTATTAATAATTTTTTTAATTTTTATTATTTTAAAATATTTAATTAAATAATAATAATTTATTTTATTTATATTTTAACTAATTTTTATTAAAGAAATTAATTATATAAATTTTAAAAACTAATTCAATCAATATATTTAAAATTTTTATTTTAAATAATGGTTCATGACTATTTTAGAATAATTCGGTATGTTTCAAACGTATTTTCTCTATTAGGGAATGATGCGTTAACTTGATAAAAATTATAATACCCAAAAATCAATTTTTTGTCTAAAATTTATTTTGACGAAATTAAATAATTATGATAAACAAGAAATTGTTCACGATTTTAATATTACATAAATCATCCAACTCGTATATGGGACCAAAAGTGCAACAAAAAAAGAAATAAGACTAAATTGGGAATTTAACAAAAATACGGGACCAAATTTACACTTTGACCAAAAATATATAATCATGAAAAATAGTAGTTTCTTTTTTGAATAAATATATACATGATTTAAGAGAGGTATTATTTTATTTTATTTTTTTCGTAAGAGAGAGGTTATGACTTATGATTTTTTTTTTTTTGTCTGAAACATAATTCATTCAAAAGTAAGGCAAACCCAAGCATAGTACAAATAAAAACACAGCAAAATAATCAAATTCGTCTCTAGCATCAATAAGAAAACTAGAAAGAACATCAACTGACGAAGGTGGGGGGTTTGCAACCCATCTAAGAGGACACATCTTCGTGTTAGACAAATTGACAAAACAATCAGCTGCCAAGTTAACGGATCTAAGGATCCAACTAAAACTACAACCATCTAAAGAATTTGAAACACAAAAAAAAAACAGACCAGAACAGATCGAGAACGCCTCCGCCACAAAACTCGCCCCAAAAAACACACGATTACGAGCAGAGAGCACATAGATTTGGGAAGGAAAACCGTTGAAAACTACCTAAACTTGAAAATCACCACTGCAGAAGACACACAGAAAAGAGCGTCGCCGATAACCTTAATATGAAATAGGGTGAAATCTGTCATGAAAGAGATAGGTGATCCCTCACGAGGAGGGGTTTGAGAGAGAACTCGACTCTCATGAGAGAGAGAAATTTTTTGGCGGCTAGGGTTTCTTATTTGCAACACACTTTTTTCCTTATGATTTTTGGATGTGATGTAGTAGGGTGAGAGAAAACTAACTTTTTCTTCAATGATGCACACATTGCTTCTTTTTTATTTTAATTTGTAATGTAAAAATAAGTGATTAATATCTTATTATACTATTATATATAGTTTTTAGAGACCGACTACCAGAAGGCTCCTCAGACATATATAATAGTATAGATAATAGATATAGATATATATATTTTGGATTAAACATTACTCTTCCTCTTTATTTAATATATATATGTATAGATATAATATTAATCTCTTGGACCATGGGGTCTATTTTTGTATCATTGTGATGACATTAGATGTAAGTTGTTTATATTTTTGTTTTAAATTTAATAAAAAATTATGATATGTTATTAAAGTATCTCTGTCATATAAAATTTATTATTTTTAAAATAAAAATAGGAAATTTATTATTTTGGTGAGATTTTGAGAAATCAAGTATTAATTGATTAATTTAGAATAATTATGCTAGTAACATATTGGACCAAAGAAATTATATATTTTACTAGGCCAATTTGGTGTTAATTTTTTTTTTTTTTTGGTCAGAAATGAAATACATTCATTGAACAGAATGGCACAAGGCCATACAACAGGGGAGACCAAGCAAGGCTCATATCTAACAATGAACACAGGCCTTGCGCTCCACAGATCAGAATACATCATACTATAGGAGAAGAAAAGCAAACCTAGGCAACACACCTAAGCAGAAAGCAAATAAAAAAGGATCTCCTATACAACCTTCAGATCCACTAAAATACAGAAGAACAAAGAAAACATGGAAGATATCACAAAGAGGCAACACACCTCATATCTCTCTATGAGAGAACCATCTTCTTGCACGTTTCCTTCTTCAAACTTTGCCCCAAGAGTAGATCCAAGGATATCCGCAAACCAAGAAAAACAACCAGATAAAGGAAAACCTTCCCTAGAGGAAGGAGGACTAAGAGGTGTGGAAAAACCAAAGGAGAGAATGAGAGGTTTCAAACATGTCACCAAAAAAATGGGACACAGAAAGAACACCTCTCCAAACCTCCCCTTACAGTTTCCACGACCAACAAAACCAGAACAGAGGGATCAGAAAGAAAAAACCAAAACAGAGGAACTGTGGGTACCAAAGCCGGAGCCGCCGACAGAGTCCTCCACACCGACGACAGAGCCGTCGTCGCCGAAGTAGAAGCCGGAGCCGCCACCGGATGCGCCATGGAAGGCTCCCCCCAACAGCCCCTAAACCAACAAAAAAACCAAAACAGAGGAGTCAGAAAAAGGGAGGGACTGTGGGTACCAAAGCCGGAGCCGCCGACGGAGTCGTCCACAGCGACGTCAGAGCCGTCGTCGCCGAAGTTGAAGCCGGAGCCGCCATCGGATGCGCCATGGAAGGCGCCCCCCAATAGCCTCTCGAAGAAGCGCGAAGATCCGGCGGGTTCTCTAGTAGCGAAACCCTAGCAGAGCGAAACCCTAGCAGAGCGAGGCGGCTTTAAATATATTCAGCGTTGTAGATTACTAGCAATCAATTTGAAAATCCATTTGGTGTTAATCAATATCAATATTCTTGATTTATTTATGAGTGTGTCATTTATATGTTATTATTTCGTTGTCTAAAGACTAAATACTAATGATGTGTTACGCAACTCAGTTAAGGTTCGTATTTGTTTATGTGCATTTTTTTTAATCAGAAATTTGCACATTTTTTTTAATAGTGAGTTGATATATGTTTGTTTTCTATTTTATTAAGTTGCTGGATTATCTGTTGTGCTTTAAATGAATACGTGTGCTGAATGGGACAAATTTTAAGAACGGGAAAGAGCATGTTTTGGTCGTGCTTGGTTGTTTAGATCTTGACCATGCGTTAAGATTAGATCGCCCTGAATATCTCACTGATAGTAGTTCTATTGTTGAGAGACTTTCATTTGAGAAATGAGAGCGATATAATCACATGAGTGTAATGATCATGCAACATTCCATTCCAGAACCATTGAGGGGATGCATTCCAGAGGGAACTGATGCTAAGGGTTTCCTAAAGCAAATCTCTAACTGATTCACCACAAATGAAAAGGTTGAGACTAGCACTACATTATCCAAGCTTATCTCAATGAGATATAAGGGCAAAAGAACATTAGGGAGTACATCATGGAGATGTCCAATCTTGTTACTAAACTCAGGTGCCTTAAGCTAGATTTATATGATGATTTTCTAGTGTACCTGATTCTGAACTTGCTCCTTGCACAATTCAAGGTTTCCTATAATAGGAAAAATGGAGCCTTAATGAATTGATTGCTCAATGTCTGCAAGAGGAAGAGAGGTATAAGCAAAATAAGGTTGAGAGTGCTCACTTAACATCATCTTCTAGCGATAAAGATTCCAATAAGAGGAAAATGAACGAGAAAGGAATTGCAGAAAATGGAGGATCCATTCAGAATGTCCATCAGAAATAGGATTATGGTCTTACTTGTTTCTTTTGAAAGAAGCATGGACATGTTAAGAAGGATTGGTCCAAGTTCGCCGTCTGGTGTGTAAAGAAAGGTATGCTTCTCAACTTCGTTTGTTCTGAAGTTAATTTAGCTACAGTACCTAGTGACACTTAATGGGTAGATTCAGGTTCTACTGCTCACATTAGTGTCTTTATGCAGGGCTACATAAGGAGTCGAATGTCAAACGATGATGAAAAATACATCTATGTTGGAAATGGTAACCGAGTAGTTGTTAAAGCCATGAGAGTCTTTAGGATTCATTTGTGTAATGACTTGTGATGAGGCTGCGAAATCCAGATGATGAAAGAGATGACGGTGCTAGATAGCCTCGAGAGACAATGATGAACCTGCAAGAGGAAACAGAGGGGTTGGGCCCCCTGTAAGCACTCTGATGTCTAAGTCAGTAAGTATTCGTAGAGAATAAGGGGAAAATAGTGTGAAGACTTAGTTTAAGAATGAGAATGTGTGTACCTTAATTGTGAAATCGAGACCTATTTATAAGCATCTGGAAGATAAGTAAGTTGTTTACCTTGGAGGCCAAGTCGAGATAGCCACTAAGACAGTTATGAGGCAGTTAAACCAGGTAGTTAGATAAGATAAGACCTCTGGGGTTTAATGACTGTTAAGGGGATCGCTCCTAAGGGATGCCTTATCAGCTTGTATTTGGATTTGGAAGATACTTTTGTTGTACCGTCATTTAAACGAAACCTTATTTCTATTTCCTATTTAGACAAATTTGGTTATGTTTGTTTATACGAAAATGGAATGTTAAGTATTTTTTTAAAATTCAAATGTTGTTGCTAAAGGTACTTTGGTTGATAGACTTTATAAGTTAGATACTGATTAAACCAATCAATAGCAATGTAAATTTGCTTGGTATTAATTATGGTACTAAAAGAAAATTAACTGATGAGAATTCCTTTATGTTATGGCATAAGCATTTAGAGCATATTTCCAAACAAAGAATGCAAAGACTTATGTCAGATGGAATTCTTGATAATCTTGATATATCAAACTTTGATGTATGTATTGAATGTTCTAAGGGTAAACAGACAAATGTTAGAAATATAGGTGCAGAGAGATGTAGTGATCTTTTGGAATTGATTCATACAGATGTATGTGAACCATTCCCAACCGCTTCTTGGAATGGTCAAACATATTTTGTCAACTTTATTGATGACTACTCTCATTATGGTTATGTGTATCTGATTCATGAGAAATCTCAAGTCTTGGATGTATTTAAAATTTTCAAAGTTGAAGTTGAAAATCAACTAGACAAGAAGATCAAGGGTATTAGATCTGACCGTAGTGGAGAATACTACAAGTCTACAGCAAATATCATGGATCAGGTGAACAAAGTACAAGGCCTTTTGCTCGTTTTCTCATGGAGTGTGGAATTGTTCCTCAATACACCATGCCAAGGACTCCTAGTCAAAATGGTGTAGCTGAGAGGCGAAACCGCATACTTAAGGATGTGGTAAGGAGTATGATCAGTCATTCCACCTTACCAAATTCCCTTTGGGGAGAAGCATTTAAGACTACAGTTTATATTTTGAATAAAGTACCTAGAAAAACAATAGCTAAGACTGTTGGGAAATCGCCGTGCACGCAGCGGAAGCGGTAACGGATATAAAACAAAATTTTAAACCAATAAACAAGTACACAGCGATTTCTTTCCCAATAGATCCGCTATATGAATCTGTATCGGTGTAAGGTCAAGAATTTACCCAAGTCAATGGTTGTTCTTTGCGTCTACGAATTTGAGGAGTCCACTCCGAGTGTGCTCCCTCCACCGGTGATCCACACGAACAGTTTGGTAGATGCCTAGGTGCTAGCCACGTTTACTTCTCCAAGTAAACCGGGAGCCTTATCTACGGTGTTCTTGGATTCAAGAACTCTTCTCGAACTCCAAGATAGAATGGCGCCTTTGATCAAGAATGATGTTCTTGATCTCTCACACAACTCAACTCACAAATCCTAAAACTATTTTAGGGTTTGCGCCACTTTCTCTCTCTAGAAAGCCTAGGGTTGTGTTTTCTCTCACAAACTTTCACCAAGACTCAAAACACTTTTGAACTTGTGAACTTTTGGTGGCTAAAGTCGAATTCCCAAGGTATGAGAGTCTAGTGTATATGTCGACTTTAGACCTTCATATATATATAGGTTTTAGGCTTTGATAATTATAATTAGGGAATGCCTAAATTATAGGATTATCAAATTATTAAATCATGAGATTACAATAATATCATGATTTTAGGACTTGAATTCCTAATTATAATATTACCTTAATATTATAATTTGGATCCAAATGCAATCTTGGAGAATCAAATTGGAAGATCAAATCTTCCCAAGGAGATTCCCTCCCATGCGCCAAGTCCAAGGGAAATTAGTTGGAATTTAATAAACTAAAATAACAAACCCAACAATTAGGTAGTTATAACTAATTTGTTATTTTCCAACCATATTGATTTAAGATATTACCCTAATATCTTAATTCAATCTCAAATTCGAATTTCATGGCTTTTATTGAATTAAAATATTACATTAATATTTAGATCCAAATAGGCCAAGAAATTCGACTTTCCTATATATATATTATTATTGAATTAAAATATTACACTAATATCTTTAATTCGATCATTTGAAATCTAGATCAAATCTATTTTGAATTTCAAATCTTCAAGCCATATCTTTAATTAATAAAACATTTCTATTAATTAAAATAGGCTATAGTTAGGCGCCAACCTCATCCCCATTTTTCCTAATATTAGTGAATTTAATAAATCAATAATCTCCTAACTTTTAGGAAACTTATCTGATTTAAACTTCCCTAATATTATAAATAGGAATATAATTATAAATAGCATAACCACATTATCTATTTAATAATTATCAACTATATATATATATTTAAATTTGTCCCACAAATCTAAATATCATATATCTGTAGATAGTTATTTAAGACAAAGACTTTATGTCCCACAACAAGTTATGTCTCAAACGGTGTCACAAATGTGACCCACGAATTAGGGTTAACTCGTGTCCCAGCTGATGGAGATTGTGCCCTAGTGTCAATCATCCTATAGATATGTTGGGAACATATCAATTAATTTATGGAGATAAATTAATGGTTATCATATTATTAGCATGTTTACTATGATAACAGTCCATGATTAATTATGAGATAATTAATCTAAANTCCTTACGTAATTGCACCATGACTCTCGTAACAGCATCTAGTGCATGCATCCCTATGCACCGAGGTCATGCTGGTCTTAGTTCAATTCAAGTTCCCACTCGAATGATCGACCAGGGACAGTTTTAGATTAATTATCTTATAATTAATCACGGACTGTTATCACAGTAAACATGCTAATAATGTGATAACCATTAATTTATCTCTATAAATTAATTGATATGTTCACAACATATCTATGAGGTGATTGGCCCTAGGGCATAATCTCCATCAAAGACCCCATACGAGATGTGGACATGTAAGAAGCCTAGTATCAGACACTTACATGTCTGGGGTTGTCCAGCTAAAGCTCAGCCTTACAAGCCTCTTGAGAAGAAGTTGGATTCAAGAATAGTAAGCTGTAATTTTGTAAGATATTCTGAAAGGTCGGAGGGATACAAATTTTATGACCCTTCAACTTGTTCTATTTTTTAGACGATAAATGCCAAATTTATTGAGGATGTTGGTCCTAGTGGGAGTGAAAATCTCAAGGTTACATTTGAAGAGGAATATGTAATTATTCCACTTACAGTTAACATTGATCAGGTAGTTTTACCTGACATTGCTCAAACTGCAAATGAGGATCCTGTAGTTGTTGTAACTGAACTTGAGATTACTCCTATAGAGGAAGATTATCATAATGATGATCCTCAACAACCTCAAGAGCAAGTGCCTTTAAGGTGATCCATTAGGGAGAGGAAGAAAGCGGTATCAGATGATTTCGTTGTCTACCTTCAAGAACATAATTTTGATGTGGGGCTGGAGGATGATCCTTGTTGGAGATTGTGCCCTAGGGCCAATCGTTTTATGTAAATATGTTGAGAACATATTATTAATTTATGGAAGATAAATTAATGTGTTATCATGATTATTAGCATGTTTACTATGATAACGTCCATGATTAATTATGAGATAATTAGTCTAAATTTGTCCCTGGTCGATTATTTTTGTGGGAACAAAAATGAACTAAGACCAGCATGACCTCGATGCATGAGATGCATGCACTAGATGCTGGGACGAGAGTCATGGTGCAATTACGTAAGGTGGTTACGAGTTGCTGGATTGACCCGGAGAGTCCTGCATGGGTTTAGTCATCAGCTTGCCTCTCCTTGTACGCCTGTAGCGATGCCTTAGACCTGAGGTCATCATTATTCCGGCGTTGCAGTTGTCAGACTTTGGCTTAGTCTAACGTTGCCCGTAACAGGGTAGTTATAAGGGCTAAGTACGGGTCTGGTTGATTGCATTGTTGTGGAATGTGGATTGGCCAAAATGGGATTTTGTCCCTCATTAGATGAGAGATATCTAACTGGCGCCCTCGATGAGTCTGTCCAGGAACAGGAGTGGCCACTCAAGAATTGGGACTTACTCAGGGAATCGAGAAAGTTGTGGTTTGGATTATGGATGACTTTCCTGTGCCTAGTCCATGACCAAGATAGCAGACAACGACGAACACGGTGGCCGGAGTAAACGAGCAGCAACAAAGCGGCGGAGCAGTTGGGGAAAGGAGGAGATAGGCCGAGTCGAAGAACTTGGAAATGCAGAGAAAACAAGGAGGAAGAAGGAGATTCAAAGTGAGAAATGTCGAAGTGAGGGGGGAGAGAGGAGAAATGGCGGTTTTTTGAAACCTTTCACGAAAATCGAAGCGTTGCATTAAATGCGCCCCCCTCGGTCCACGATCTGCCATCATGGCGAAGGTTAGGCCAATCGCACGATGACACGTGGCCACGATGGACCTGACACACAGACTTGAAGCGACAACGAAACGTCAGCAGGGGAATTGAAAGGACAAGATTATGTGGCGTTGATATCGGTAACGCCCCCTGGATGGCGCTGACACCAGTAACGCCCCATCTACCGAAGCACGGTGTGTGGCGCTGATACCTGGAACGTCCCATCAACCAAAGCAAGAGGAATACTCGTGGTTTCTAAAGGGCGCCCAAGGCGTCAACGCCAACAACAGTGAAAAATCGACAACGCCCTTGGTGGGGACTCCACTGATGGGGATAGAGGTTCACTCCTTTTTGTTGGGACTAATGATAATAGGCCCAATAATTTGGAGACCCAGAGGACTCAGATCAGTAGCGAGCAAGCCCAACAAGGGGGTCACCCATGAGTGAACGCCTCATGCTCCTACGCCAGTCAAGGACGCCTACAATAGGGCGTCCACGTGAAGACGAATAAGGAAACATTGCCAGATCAATTAGGAATCAATCAGGGGTCAATCAGGATTTCCCCCTGATTGACTCCCTCATTAATAGCGCCTTGCCCACTAAGGCATCCTCACAAGAGAGGAAAGTACGTGGGAGCCAAGGATCGCAATCAGATCAGCTGAACATCACAATCATCCATTCAACCAAATATGGAAATATCTCATCAGATCATCCTCAACTAGTATAAAAGGCAAGCCCTTCACACTGGACAAAGGTACGCACTCTAACCATCTTATTGAGATTATTGTGCCCGAACTCTTACTAACTTAAGCATCGGAGGTGAATCGCAGGGCCACCCCTGTGTATTCATTAACTTCCAGACGACTTCCGACCCAGAGTTGCCTCATCGAACCAAGTAATGCCCTCCGGCCAAAACCAGGTTCATCATAAATAGTCTAAAAAAATCTAATAATAATTAATGTTAATCCATATAAATTTTAGGGTAAATTACACTTTGTTACCCTGTGGTTTGACCCTATTTCACTTTGGTACCCTGTGGTTTGAAACTTGACACTTTGGTACCCTGTGGTATTCTCCATTAACACTTTGGTACCCTTTGGAGCTATTTTGTAATTTTAACCATAACAAATTTTGCAAAAATTACATATTGACCCCAAAAAATTTTCAAAAAATTACAAATAGGTCCCTGGATACATATTATATAGGGACTAAAATGAAAAATTTAAAATTTTTTTGGGGTCAATATGTAATTTTTGTAAAATTTATTATGGTTAAAATTACAAAATAGCTCCAAAGGGTACCAAAGTGTTAATGGAGAATACCACAGGGTACCAAAGTGTCAAGTTTCAAACCACAGGGTACCAAAGTGAAATAGGATCAAACCACAGGGTACCAAAGTGTAATTTACCCTAAATTTTAATGAAAAATTTCAAAAGTCACCCTAGTCTCACCCGTCGCAGGGCATATCAAATAATATTAAAAAGTGCAATATAAAGGCATAATCTTGATTAGAGCTGTTAAAATGGGTTAGACCTATCATGCCAATTCGATATCCCAAAAAAATAAAATAAAATAAACGGGTCGGGTCATTAAAAAATAAGTCAATTTTGTAAAACAGGTTTTCTTAAGCCCGACCCAATTTTTTTATGAGACAAAGCGAGCTGGTGGCTAGCCCACTTTACCGAAAAAAAAAAAGAATAAAGTTTAAAAATTCTTTGTGCCTTTGACCCCTGTAAATGTAAAGGACTGAACATGAATTTGGAAAATTGAAGATTAAATATATTGTTTGAATATGTATTAGACTAATTTTTATTTTGAATTTAGTATTTGTTGCCTTGTTACTTTTAAACTTTAGTACTTCTATTGTTTATTTGTTTTTACTTTTCTGAATGATATTGTTTAATTTGTTTCATAATTTTATTATTGGCAAAAGTATTGTTAGTACCCCAAATATATGAGGTCTTTTTCAGTTATATCCTCAACATTTTTTTTGTCAATTATATCTCATATGTTTCACATTTGAGTCAATTATACCTCAACTCGACATTTTTTTTTTTGTTTTAAGGTCCTTAAGTTTCCATTATTTAGAAATCCTCTATTCTCTCAAGGTTTTTCTTTTACGCGAGTCCCTAACTAATTATAGAACAATCCACAATGTTTGACATCTTTCACAAACTGATCCCTACAATTGAGAAACCCGAAAAATCTCTCTCCTCTGTTTTTCGCAGTTCCGGCAACCACACACAAACTCGCTGGTGAGCCTCGAATATAGAGAAATCATGCAGAAATACCAATAGCTCTAGCTCCCGATGTTAACACACAATCTTTGGTGGCGGTGCTGTCGTGGTCGTCGAAATTGATAAGTAAAGTAACTTCAAACCCCTTTAGAGAGAGAGGCAAAATAGAGACGATTGGTGATTGAGACGGTTGTAAGGGAAGGAAAAGGGATGAGAACAACATAATTTAGGGGACACTAGGAAGCTGAGGACGACAAGGAGAAGGACTATGTTGACGGAAACAAGGATAGAGTGGACAACGACGATGAAGTGTGGTGGTGATATTTTAGGATAAGAGAAGGATGATTGTTAATGGCTTCTAAGGACCTGTTTGTTAAAGTTGATAAACATTCAGGACTATTCTGTAATTAGTAAGGGGTTGGGTATAATTGATTCAAATGTGAAACGTTGGGGGTATAATTGACAAAAAAAATATGGGGGTATAACTGAAAATGACCTCAAACGTTCGGGATACCAATAATACTTTTGTCTTTCATTATTTGTGGGAAACATTGAATTATTGAAACATTATTTGATATTATTTTAATTATATATAATTTTTTAATTTTTTTGGCCTTATTTGCTAGCGCATTTATGCATAGTACCAAGGCAATTGTTATTACATTTTTTTTTTGCATAAATTGGTATTATAGTTTTGGTTAAAATTATATTAATATTAATTATGTGTTTTAATTATTTTTTTTATATAAAGTCTAATTTAATTTTAGGGTAAATTACACTTTGGTACCATGTGGTTTGGTCATATTTCATTTTGGTACCCTGTGGTTTAAAAAAATGACACTTTGGTATCCTGTGGTATTCTCCATTAAAACTTTGGTACCCTTTGGAGCTATTTGTAATTTTAACCATAACAAATTTTTCAAAAATTACATATTGACCCCAAAAATTTTTTAGAAAATTACAAATAGGTCCCTGGATACATATTATCTAGGGACTAAATGAAAACTTTAAAAAAACATTTTGGGTCAATATGTAATTTTTTCAAAATTTGTTTTGGTTAAAATTACAAAATAGCTCCAAAGGGTACCAAAGTGTTAATGGAGAATACCACAGGGTACCAAAGTGTCATTTTTTAAACCACATGGTACCAAAGTGAAATATGACCAAACCAAAGGGTACCAAAGTGTATTTTACCCTTAATTTTATATTATGTATTTGTTATATTTTTTTAGAAAATAATATGAGGTCCTTGTTAGGAATTTTTTTTATAAAATATAGAAACTCTCATGAATTTCGCTTAATTAATTGAAATGCAAGAGGAGCCTATATATAGGCTTACAGACGCCAATGGGAAAGATAAATATAAGTATATACGTTACTGACTAGACTACTTGCTACTCTAACAAACTCATAATAAAATAAGTACAATAACCAAAATAAATATGAACCGTCCAAGACTTGGTCAACACTTTAATTTGAATAATAATCATTAATAATAATAATACTAATTTTTCCTAACAGTTATCCTTTAAATTAAAATTTCTTCACAAGAAAATTCAGTTTAATTTTAGAAATCTTCAATTTTTCATGGATAATTTCTTCGAAGCTTCTCTTCTTTTCATAATGATGCATTTTCTCATCATTTTTTGAATGATGCACTCTCTCACCATTTTTCTAATGATACACTCTCTCATCATTAACTCATTGGAACACCATCCCTCCAAAATCATAAAATCTTGTGCACTTCTCACAAAAGATCCATTTCTTCTTCTCTCCCTTCTTGTGCCACGTTCACTTGCTCTTTCTTTTTAATTCTGCAATTTTTCTGTAAATGTCCAAACCTTTTGTAATTATAACATTGAGGTTTTCCATTGTACCAACAATCTTCTTCTACATGACCAGGCTTCTTGTGGTGCATACACATAGGAATATTACCTTTTCCTTTTGCAGCTTTAATAAAAAGAAGTCTTTCATCTTATTGTTGAAGTTGTTCTCTTCTCATAGCCCTCCTTTGCTTTTGTGCCTACAATGCATTAATTAACTCAGATAATGTTAATTCATCAATTTCTCTTGAATCTTTAACAGATGAAATTTTCGCCTCAAACTTTTCTGGTAAACTTATGAGCATCTTTTCAACAACTTTGCTCTTTGGAACATCCTCCCCAAGTAATCGTATTTTGTTCACAAGTATCATCAACCGATCAGAATATTGTTGGATGCTTTCTTTTTCATTCATCTTCAAAGTTGCAAAATTCCTTTTGAGATTCAGGGCTTGCATTTTCCTCATTCTCTCATTGCCTTGATATAATTCTGTGAGCATATCCCAAGCTTCTTTGGCTGTTTCACAAGTCATAATTTTTGTGAAAACGGTTTCTGAAACTGCTGAAAAAATTATAGATAGAGCTCTCGAAGGTTTAGCTTCTTCTTCTTCACGAGCTCTTATCTGATTGAGTGTCAGATTGTTTCCCAAAGCTGGTAATTCTCTTTCACCTCGACCCACTGCCACAAGCCAATACCTTTCAAGTGAGCTTTCATCGATCTTAACTACCCATATTTGATAGTTTTCACCATTGAATCTTGGAGGTGGTAGGCTAGCTAAATTGTTAGCCATTATTTACACTCAATCTCATAGACTCAACTCAAGAATCTATGGCTCTAATACCACTTGTTAGGATTTTTTTATAAAACATAGAAACTCTCATGAACTTTGCTTAATTAATTGAAATGCAAGCAGAGCCTACATATAGGCTTACATACGCCAACGAGAAAGAGAAATATAAGCATATACGTTACTCACTAGACTACTTGCTACTCTAACAAACTCATAATATAATAAATACAATAACCAAGATAAATATGAATCTCGGACAACACACTGCAATTTGAATAATAATCATTAATAATAAATATTAATTTTTCCTAACAGTCATGCGGGCTAACCTGGACTTGTTCATAGCGGGGCTGAACTAGAAGAACTCCAGCCTATTTTTAAATGGATTAGCCCATTTTGACAGCTCTAACCTATATCATATCTCTCTCGAAACCTTTTGTTTTTGTTGTAGAGGGACCTAAGTTGAGGGGTCTTGCAATTTAGCATTATTTCAACAAAAACTTCATAATCACAATTCGTTTGTTATCATAAAGGCTCACGTATCCAACAAAACATATATTCAACCCGACAAATAATTAGGAAATGCATATATACCCATTGAAGCACCCACAAGTAACCTTTTATGACGAGAAGGAATGAGAAATACCCAATTTATCTTCATTTAGTTTGAAATATCGTTCAATGGTATTTTCGTAGAAATACTATTGCTTGATTTTGTCTTCAACATGGAACTGGTGTTATTATATATGTTGTCAGTTATAACGTGTAATTTTTTGGTCTCTGTTGGGTTTGTCTGGAATTTAGCCTACTCCTGAGTCCTGATACACTATTTTCTTTGTTGTTTTTTCAAATAATTCATAATTCAAGAAAACACAATTCATTTTAAATCACAAATTTTGCATATCTAGTTCATGTACTGGTGAGGACATACTACAACTTAATGTATGTTCTGTGAATATCTTTGAAATTTTCATTTTGGTTCTAAAACTGAGTTTTGTTTAGTTTTGGTCCCCAAAATGTGTTTTCATCAGGTTTTCGCCGTTACTTATAATTTGGATAGTTGAGATAGACCATTTTTCTCTCATATGTGTCTTAATAAATTAGTAGATAAAGAGAGAAAGACAAATTTTCATTCTTAATCATAAATTATAAATAAATTTGTTTTTATCTCCAATTTGTGACTTAGGAATGAAAATTTTTCTTTCTTTCTTTGCCAATTCACTTACTATGACACATTTGAGAGAAAAATGATCTATCTCAACTGTCCATGCTAGAAATAAAGGCAAAAATCATATGAAATCACATATGGGGACCAAACACAAAACAAATATGAAAGTTTGAGAACTAAGACAGAACAAAAAATAGTTTTAGGACCAAAATTAAACTTACATAATAGTTCGAGGACCAAAATGAGTATTTGACCAAAATGGCAAACCCCCTCACATCATTTGAATTTTTTGTCACTTACAAATAGTCTCCTCAACATTTATAATCAACAATTTGGTCCCTTGATATTTAGACTCCCAGAAATAGATTGCTTAATCTATTTTACCCTAAACTTCATTACCTCACTTGCTGCCTCAGGCTTCCAAGGCCACTGCGGTGGCTAAAATTGAGGGTAGAATCGTGCCATGATCAGATATGGCAAATAACAGAAAAATGTTAAGAGTGAAATAGATAGAACTTAGAAGTACTTATTTCCTAGAGGAGGAAACCTGTTTTTTACTCCTGAGTTTGTCCAAAAACTTTAATCTCTGAATAATGAAAATATATTGTTTTGTGGTTGATTTTTTTTACCAGTGTCAATTATTTAGTCCTTGAAACATTATTTTTCGACACTAAATAGTTGATGCTTGTAAAAAGAAAAACAAGAATCAAAAGGTATTTGATTTTATTTCTTAAAACAATTTTTTGTTTTAAAGAATAAAAAAACAAAAAACTCTGTTTGGTAATGCAGTTTTTTTTTCTTTTATTTTTAAAAACAGAAAAACCAAAAGTTGTTCTTAAAATTTGAAAATAGAAAACAGCAAAAAGATGGTCTGGTTTCTGAAAATTGACCAGTGGCATTTCTGTAATTACCTAGTCATGTTCAAGTTCCACTGCACAGTACGTGATACACCTATCTGGATATCTGGAGCTTTTAATTTGTCTCATGCTATTTTATATTCTTCTACAATATTTTAGATTTTTAAAATTAGATTATCAAACAAGCTTTTTTAGTTTTTGTTTTTGAAAAATTATCTTTAAAAATAAATTTGAAAACAATTCTAAAAACTTGTTTCTAAAAAAAAAAATCAAACAGGCCCTATATTTTCAATAACCAGGAATGCAGGAACTATATAGGCTCCGTTTGGTACACCATCAAACACTTTTACATTGTAAAAGGGCACAAAGTCCAAGATTTTCATGTGTTTGGTATGGTAATTTGAGCTATGTAAAGTGGATTACAATGTAAAGGGCTTTACATTACATAGGTCATTTTTCTTTACTTCACATTTCTGATGTAATCCAAGTCTACCTAGGGAATTATGGTAGAATTCCTAATTTGCCCCTCTCATTCCCATCCCATCTCCTCCCCAAATGGTGAACGGCGGCGGCGGCGGTGCACGGCGGCGCCGACCACCGTGGACGGCGGGTCCGACCACCNTTTTTACCTACTTTACATTCCATCAACTACTTTTCCTTTCCCTCACAATTTTTCCCTTGTAAAACCCTTTCCTTTACATACCTCCAACCTTACCAAACGGAGCCTATAGTAGTTTTGGAACAAGTTTAATGACTAAAAAGTAGGTTCTCTCTTTCCTAGAGAAAAAAATGTTAGCTGATCTAATTTCAGTTTTGAAAGATAATGAAGAGGCCGATTACTCCATCCCATTTTATTTTGGTCAAAGTGTAAATTTGGTCTCATATCTTTTGCTCACTTCCCAATTTGGTCTTGTATCTTTTTTGGTTGCACTTTTAATTTGTCTATATCTTTGCAAAATGTCCCAATTTGGTCCCAAATCTTTTGATCAAACTAGAGAATTGGTCTCATATCTTTACAAAAGGTTCCACCGTTAGTTCCATATGACCCAAACATATGCGACCAATTCTGCATTTTTGACCCAAAGATATGAGACAAATTCTGCATCAGACCCAAATATATGAGATCAATTCTACACTTGACCCAAAGATATTAGACCAAATCTACGAAAAAAAAATATGGGACCTGATCCAAAAATATGGGACCAACTCTACAACAAAAAAGGATACGGGACCAAATTGAGAACTGAGGAAAAGATATGAGACCAAATTTATACTTTGGCCTTTTTTTTTTTTTTTGGGTTTATATTTCCCTACATGTGAATAGTCCTTTGCTTTGTTCTTAGGGTGATCACTGTCTATCAGGTGATTAAAAACACTTATTAAAAGCTGTAATATTTCAAAAATTACAGCAAGGAATATTTATATACATCTGCAGAAGGCTTAATTAGTTCTGCTCACTGATGTTAGATTAATTAAGAGAGTTGAAGTTTGTTTAACATCAAGTATCAAGTTACATAGAAGTTGCCATTAGATCATATAAATGATTAACTGAGTCAAGTAATATCCTAAATGTTATTCTCTTAAAATTTACACTGATTCTGCATTTCTCATGCCACATCCTTCCCTTGAGAAGAAGAATCACAACCTTGTGGTCTCTTTGGTATTTTTATTTCTAAGAGTATGTCATTATTTAAGTGTGCCTCTATATTTCTAAAATCTGCATCTTCAGGCATTTCAAGCCTTCTTACATATCCATAATCCCACCAGTGACCACACCTCCAGTCTTTTGCCTTTGAGTCTCTCTGCTGCTGCTGCTGCTTCCACTGTCCACTAATTTCCACAATCTTCCCACTATCAACATGCACTTGAATGTTATTTCTCCCAGTTCCTGTTTTGACAACAAATCACTGGTGTTACTTAACTTTTTGAGCAATTAAGCATATTTCTTGTATTTTGTTTTTTGAGTAAATTCATGTTTGGTCCCTGAAAGATGGTAGATTTATCAATTTAGTCCCTGAAAGATGTGATTACAATAAATTTAATCCTTTTGTTAAAGATACTGAATAAAATTTAATGACAAATCTGATGTGGTTCTAATTTTTGTTGACATTATACTTAACAATTGAAGTTAAAAAATTATATCAACCATTAAATTTGAATTAAAGTCTTAACAAAAAGACCAAATTGATTGTAACAACATCTTTTAGGGACTAAAATTTATAATTTCATCATTCAAAGACTAAATTGCGAAATTTATCATCTTTCGGAAACCAAATCATTAATTTTCTCTTGGTTTTTTGGTATCACAGTTAGGTTTATCTTAGGGCTCTTACCCAATTAAAGTTCTCTCCTGGGGTGATCTTAGCTGGTACAACTAGTATTTTATTTCAAGATTTTAGGCTATCTAGTGTTTTGACTGAGGTTATGGACTCATATTCTTTTTTTTTTTTTTCCATTTGGTATGAACCATAGGTGTCCCTCACCTATCTGTTTTAACTATATATATAAAAACTAATCTCGTTCAAGCTGGGTAGGACTACAAGGGCGGCAAAACTCTCCCACCAACTATTTAACGCAACAACATTCTCAAGTCTCCAACCTGAGACCATTGGTTAAGGTGGATCAACCCCCAATCACTTGATCCATGTGCTTGGTGGTTTATGTTTCTTATTTGATTCAAAGGAAACTTGGCCTCATACTCAACTCCTCAAGGCACTGTTTTCCCTTCACTAGTTATTGATTAGTTTCATGGATCCATCCTCTACTTTTTTTTCTTCAAGTTAATTAATAGGGCCTCCAAATCCAAGATTCATTCTTTGCAAGTCTTGAGAAAAATGCCTCACACTTTCCTTGTTTCATAACTCAGTATAGAAATTAAGAACAAGAAGTATGTATGCTTGTCATACCTGGTATTTCTGCCTTCAATATGTAACCTTGATCTGTTTGACACCAATCCACAGTGCTTTGGCCTGTGCTCCTTAGATGAGATAACAAGATATCTGACTCAAACTCCCATAGAGGAAAAGCATCAGAAGGATCAAAGAACTTTCCAAACAACATTGGACTGAAAAGTGACCCATCACCAAAAATCTTGTGCACTGTTGGATTAACCTGGCTGAAGAACCTCTTGAATACTTCTTCTCCCAATGAAATGCACCATTTATGTGGAGTTTGATCTTCTGTTAAAACCTCAAGCCTCTTAGAACTAGTCATGGATCGATGCTAAGAAATAATTGCTTTAAATTGTGGAGAGTTTTTGTGGTCTTTCACTTCTTATAATGGGAAAGAAGCCATCAGATGATAAAGCAGAGGAACAAATTCTTTTGGCATATTTGGAGGGCTGTAAAGCTAAAAGGGAATATTTTTTTCTTTTATTTTCTTTACTAGACTTTAATTTGCTTGCTCAATTGTAAAAGGAAAACCATTTCAGTATATTTTGTGTGACAAGATGCTATTGCTATGTGGCAGCTCATTGCAATATAGTTGTCTAGCACAAGAAGATGTGGCAAAAATGGGAAGGGGTACTAATCAAGCTAGCTTCTACTTTTGGGAATGGTATGGCATAATAATATGTGAAATTGTGGATTATAATAAATGGCCATTGAGCAACCCAACAAATGCTAGTTTTCGTTTTCTTATTATCTCTGCCATGAAATGATGAAATTTATGAGCTTTCTTATAATCTTATATGAACTGTTGTGATTTGCTAGGCTTGAAGACTGGAATATTTGGGCTGATGTAGTTTTCTTGTTTATGGCAAAAATCAAGGTAAGGAATTTGCAATGGCTATATATTTTAGGCAAGATATTTATAGTCAAATTATTCAAGGTCTCAATGGTCATTCAGATTTAACAAGTTTGAATTTTCTTTCCCTGTGAGAATAATCTGTGGTTATTCTGATTTTCCTATATGGTTTCATAGATGTTGAACTTGGTGTATCTTGGTCCCCTCCCCTGTGATAAAGTCAAAAATTTTAGTCTCGATATGATTAAAGTACCTACCCCTTCCTGTGTTCTTAATCATAGAAATGTTGAAGATAGTTAATTTTAAAATGTTAGTAAATTAATGATTTGGTCCTGAAAGATGATAAATTTAATCTGTACAAGATGCAATCACAATCACTTTGGTCTATTTGCTAAATCATTAATTCAAATTTAACAATGAATATAATTTATTTGGCCAAAGTTTCAATTTGATCTCATATCTTTTGCTCAGTTCTCAATATAGTTTTATATCTTTGGGTCAGGACCCAATTCGGTCATATATCTGTTTTGTTGTAGATTTAATCACATATTTTCCGGTCAATTACAGATTTGGTTCTATATCTTTAGATCAGGCAAATAAGTGAACTCATATTTTTGCAAAAGGATCAATTGTTGTAAAAGGATCAACTAACGGTTGATCCTTTTGCAAAGATATGAGACCAATTCTACAACCTAACTAAAATATATGAGACCAAATTAGGATCTTTTGCAAAAATATGAGACCAAAAGTGCAACAAAAGAATATATAAGACCAAATTGATGACTCAACAAAAGATATGAGACCAAATTTATACTTTGACTAATTTATTTCCATTCCTTATAACAAAGGAAGGGTAATTATATTTTTCATATAATTTTATTTTTCAAGGACTAAATTGAGGCATATATTATCTTTCAGAGATCAAATCATTAAATCATGCCAAAATATTAACTATTAAATAAACTTGTATACTTTACAATTGTTTTACAATGTAATTGGCTTTCCCAATTAGATGAAAGTCCATTCATTTAACAGAATCTTCATGACGTGCCTCTCCACCACAAAGCAAAGCAGTGTGAAAGGAATCTTAAGTGGAATGAATGGATGTGTTGTGACTTGTGAATGGTGATGCTGCATGCACATCCTCAATCCATATCTATCTATCTATCTATCTATAGTAGAAAGGTTAAATTGTCATTTTGGTCCTCAAACTATGAGATTAGTTTTATTTTGGTCCTCAAACAATTTTTTGTTCCATTTTGGTCCTCAAATTATTTTTTGTTCCATTTTGGTCCCAAAATATGATTTCATCTAGTTTCTACTGTTATGTCTAATATGGATAGTTGACATGAATTATTTTTCACTTGTATATGTCATAATAAGTGAGTTGACAAAGTAAGAAAGAAAAATATTCATTTTTAGTCACAAATTGGTTGATTTTTCTTTTAAAGAGTAAACATTTCTCTATATCTCATTATCAAGTCATTTTATTATAAGTTTGAGGACCAGAACAAAATAAATGTATGGTTGATTTTTCTTTTAAAAAGTGAAATTTTTTTGCTCTCTTCGCCAAATCGCTTATTAGAAGTTTGAAGAGCAAAATAAACATATATGAAATTTTGAGGACTAAAATAGAACAAATGTAAAAGATTGAAGACCAAAATGATACAAATGTGAAAGTTTGAGGACTAAAATGAAACAAAAAATAGTTTGAGGACCAAAACAAAGCAAAAAGTAGTTTGAGTATCAAAATGAAACTATCCTCATAGTTTGAGGACCAAAATGACTATTTAACCTATTATAAAAGCATATTTCTGATGTATCATTTTGTCAATGGCATTGAACCTTTTGACTTGTAGCTTCTGGTTATGAAGGTTTTTGAGGCACATTGTTATGATAATCATTCAGAATGGAATCTGAGAGTGTTAGCTTTTTGGGAAAAGCAAAGAGGCCTCTCGTTATCTTGTTTTGTTGATGGACGATACAGAATTTTTCAGCACATCGAATTGTGAAGCCACTTTGGAAGGTGGGACCTGCAAGGCGGTGCTGAAAAATGAAAAATTATTGCTTTTACGATAACCCAATTGATTGAAAAGGTGGGCAAAATACTCACTTTTTATGTTAGGTCAAAATTTCATTTTGGTCCGTAAATTATAAGGTTAGTTTTATTTTGGTCTTAAAATTATTTTTTTTTCTGTTTTGGTCTTTGAACTTTCACATTTGTTTCACTGTTAGTCAAAATATGATTTCGTTTGGTTTCTACCTTATTTCTAACATTTGGCAACAGAGATTAACTATTTTTTTTTTCTGATGTGTCATAATAAATGAGTTCATAAAAAGAGAAAAAAATATATATTATTTCTTAATCATAAATTGGAGATAAATTTGTAGTTGATTTTCTTCTAGAAAATGAAGGGTTTTGTTTTTCTCTTCGTCAACTCATTTATTATGATACATATGAAAAAGAAATGTTCTATCTCAATTGTTCAAATTAGAAATAATGACAAAAATAAGAATAAAACACATTTTGAACCAATAATAGAATAAATGTGAAAGTTTGAGGATTAAAATGAAACTAAAAGTAGCTTCAAAACCAAAATAAAAATAACCACATAGTTTGAGGACCAAAATGACTATTTAACCTTTTTTTTATTATTATTCTTTTGGTAAAAATGACTATTTAACCACATAGAAGAAGACTCTAATTTAGTTTTTTTTTTCTTTGCGTTTTGATCCTATATTGAAAAATATTTAAATGCAAAAAAAAAAAAATTCGAAACTATCAGTGGAAATTTTGAAAAATTTGAGAGTAAAATGAAATGAAAAAACTTGAGGGATCAAAATAAAACTTTAAGTAAACTTAAAAGACCAAATAAGACATTTTTTCCAATGTTTTGGTCGAGACTAAACTTCTAGTGAAATTCAAACTCAATATGATTAATATTTAGGCGGTTAAAGAGTCATGTTGGTCATAAATGTATGTTTTAATATTTATTTTGATCCATTATGTTTTAAAATATTCAAATTGGTCCTAAATGTTAGCAATGTTTCATTTTGGTCCCAAACTATTGAATATGACTCGTTTCAAGTTCAAAAGTGACGAGTTTAAAGTTACGTATTGTTCTCAAAGAGTACTTTCTCTACCCAGTTGGGATCGTCAACAAACGAGGTCAAATCGGTCATAATAGTAGATCACTCGTTTCATGATCAAACAAGCAAAGTTGATCATATTTCTCTCGTTTCAAATTTGAATGTAATGAATTCAGAGCTACGAGTTCCTCTTAAAAAGTCCTTTGATCTTGAAATGAGAGACAAAATAAATATAACCAAATTCAATAGTTTGGGACCAAAATGAAACACTTTACCAATATTTAGGACCAAAATGAAACATTTTGCCAACATTTAGGACCAATTTGAACATTTTGAAACATAATGGACCAAAATGAACATTAGGGCATACATTTAGGACAAAAATGACCCTTTGAGCATATTTAGGCAAAAGACTCTTCCGTGCCCCTAACGTTTGTTTTGTGTCAATTATGCTCCTAATGTGAAACGTTGGTGTCGATTATACCCTAACCTCAATTTTTTTAGGCCAAAGTCCTATTTTGGTCCCTAAAGTTTGCTCAAAGTTCCATTTTGGTCCCTCAAGTCTTCGGGAAACTTTTCGGCGAGATACACGACAACCCCGACGACTACGAAAACTCCTAATCCAAGGTTTTTTTTACCTCATGAGTTCAATGACAATCTTCATTTTGCGAACAAATGACCGGAATTATAATTTTCGGCGATTGTGTAATTTTTCGGCGACTATGTAATTTTTTGGCAGCTTGCCAGTCATTTTTTCGCAAAATGGAGGTCGTCATTGAACTCAGGAGGTCAAAAAACCTTGGATGAGGAGCTTTCGTAGTTGTTGGGGCCGCCATGTATCTCGCCATAACTAAAACTGACTCCAAACGTTAGGAACATGAAAGAGTCTTTTGCCTAATATTTATTATAGACCTTATTACTATTTTTACATCTCCTAACGTAATTTATATTTAACATAATTAATATTTAATATTTATGGGATCGTTGGATTTAGTTGTCCATATAGTAAATTGATTAGTCTGTAATTTAATGATTTTTTCGGTTTATTGGTCAATCTTATCTAAAGAATACTGGTTAAAATGCAAAACATTAACATCATAAGAACAACAACTACAATTAATGAACGAATAAAATAATAATTACAATTTACAATAAAATAAACTTTTTTTAAGAAACAAAAAACTTCCTTCTTTTATGGTTTCTTTATATTAAAAATACATTAAAATAAATTATTAACTTTTGAAGACTAAAATGAAACAAAAAGTAATTTTAAAACCAAAATAAAACTAACCATATAGTTTGAAGATCAAAATGACTATTTAACTTTTTTGTTATTATTAACTTTTGGTAAAAAATATTATTTAACCACACTTGTTGTTGGACCAGCATCGCACGTAGCAGCCACCAGCCAGCCTGTCCAACAACAAGCCAGCCTGTCCAACAACAAGTGTGGTCTGGCGCCTACGCCTATTCACCACAGGGATACTACTATCCCCAGGGGTACTATCCACAGTATTACTCAGGATATGGCGCCTACGCCCAAGGAGCACCAAGCGGAACATATCAGCCAACGGGCGTTTACGACCCCGTGATACCATCAAATAACCAGGGGCATGTGAGATCGCCCCCAGTAGAAGGAATTCTTGCCCCTCACGTGCAAGCAGTAGAGCTTGACAAGAACTACAAGATGCCGATGAAGCTCACACCTTACACTGGAGTGAAAGACCCAGAGGATCATTTGCTCAGCTTCAAGGCGGCTATGAAATTTCCAACATGGGAGACCATCAAAGGTGTAAGCTTTTTCTGATAACTCTAGAGGGGCCAGCCCTAGATTGATACTCAAAACTCCTGGTAGGGTTAGTCCACTGCTTCAGGGACCTGGAGGACATGTTCATGAAGCGGTTTGCTACTAGCAAAGTCTACAAACAGCCAATGGCGGTCTTGTCCGACGTTAGGCAAAACAAAGGAGAATCTCTGAGAGACTACCTCGCAAAGTTCAACAAGACTTGTCTGAACATAAAGGAGATCGATGACAAAATAGTAGTCTATTCCTTCCTTGCAGGAATCAGGCCTGGCCACGCCCACAAGGAACTGACCCACAGGAACCCCAAGTCTCTAGGGGAGTTGCTCGAAATGGCTGAAGAATTCATTACCAAGGAGGACGTGGACAAAACCCAGCGAGATCGCTTCGAGAGAATCGAACCAGACACTAGGAAGCCGCAAAGCAAGACTCCCGAGAGAGTCGGAGAGAGCTCAAGAGGAAGGGACCATCACAGGCGTCCCCGATCTCCACCTAGAGGGAAGCATACTGTCTATACCTTGCTTTCAGTAAGCCAGTCTGAAATCTTTCGAGAAATTGTCAACATGGATCTCCTTCCGAGACTCCCATAACGCCCTAGAAGAGCAGGAAGAAACGTGTGTTGGAGATTGTGCCCTAGGGCCAATCATTTTATAGATATGTTGTGAACATATCAATTAATTTATGGAGATAAATTAATGGTTATCATATTATTAGCATGTTTACTATGATAACAGTCCGTGATTAATTATGAGATAATTAATCTAAACCGTCCCTGGTCGCTCATTCAAGTGGGAACTTGAAATGAACTAAGACCAGCATGACCTCGGTGCATAGAGATGCATACACTAGATGTTGGTACGAGAGTCATGGTGCAATTAGGTAAGGGGTTACGAGTTGCTGGACATGACCCGGAGAGTCCTGCATGGGTTTAGTCATCAGCTTGCCTCTGCTGTACACCTGTCACGACGCCTTAGAC